>JAVQJD010090659.1:0-29717 GCA_036023655.1 Nannoperca australis
TCTTGCATCATTTGAAAGTCTTGCATGTAGGCATGTCTGGGTTTCAAACTGCAAACTTTGCAGCCGGTGGCTATTTGCTCTCTACCTCCTGAGCTAAAGCATCAGCTGGGAAGATGATATTTAGCCCACTCAGGACTTTAGCCACGGGGTCTGGTCATTCTCCTCAATCTGTTTGGTGTTGTTGTTTTTAAACTGAATATGATGAATTTGCTGTTTAACAGATCACACATTAGACAAGAATTAGGTTTGAAAAACGATCGACACTGAGTGCTTCTGGAGGCCTGGCCTCACTGATTACTGTAAAGAAACACAACTGTATAACTTTATTCTTTTTGGTGAAACTGAATTACTAAATCATAATTTACAGAGAAACTATATTCTGACTCTGATGTCTCAACTCTCTGTGTCTTGCCAGTTTCTTGATGTACATAGCTTTACGTGTTGTTGCTAAAGTAATCAACCACTAACTGCTGCTAACTGTAGCTGCCATTAGGTAGATAGCTCAGTTAGCTGTGGAGCTAAATAAAGTCAACGAGCGTTAATAATGCAACATCTAACAAGTTAGATACAGAAACAGTTAACAACAGTTTGCACACTTTTAATTGGGCAAGACGCATGTTTGGGTGGGCAGAGCTCATCCTTGCCCATAGCCACCACCAGCTCTGCTGACAACTGTGAGTGTACTTGTGATTGTTTTAGGTGACTGTATAGGCAGGAACTCAATACTGTGGTCACTGTGCAGACTGACTCCAAATGAGATAGCAGCTCCTGTATCCAGTTTATTGTGGCTTCATTTTTTACAATGGGAAGAAGTGGGAACACATCGTCCATCTTAATATACAGTCTATGGGCCAAACCAGTATATCCTGACAACTACTGTACTTACATCAAAACTCTTATTTGAAATCATTGTGTTCCTCTGCACTCAGTGACAGCAGTGGCAATCACACACATCTCAGAATGTAAAGACGTCACAGTGGCAGCTAGTAGCCAACATTTTAACCCATGTTAATTTCATAATTCTTCCATTCCCTTCAGCTGCTTTTTATTCTGTATTTATATTCACTAGTCACTAGCCATTGTTCTACCCTTTTATCCACTGTTTTCTTTTTCTTTTCAGAGCTTGTCAGGTCAAAGTCTGAACCTGGCTTCCTAGTCCAGCACTGTGTTCTACAAATAATTTTAAAAGATACTGAATACTTAAGCTTTTTCCTGTGCTGCTGTGCTGATGCTGTCTGTTGCATTTGAGGTCTGGCTGTGGTAGTTTGATGGGAGACAACAGACCATTAATTCCACAGTAAACAGTCCAGGAATTACATGAATACTACACTCTGAGCCAAGCAGCCTGAGGGCTCAGAGTTGTGCAAACAGCCACAGAAGGTCACTGAAATGCAGTAGTGTTAAAAAAAAGGGCCAAAGACTAAATGTCCTCAGAAGTATGTGTAATTGTATCATTAGAGTTAAACATCCATGCAGAGGAAGCAGCATGACAATTGATTTAACAGCTGGTAGCATTGTTAAACATGACAATAGTTACACTGACTTTGGTCAAATATGTCCCTTTCATGGTCATAAGTGACAAAATGGTATTGGTTAAAGCAACTATCTGAACCCTAAGCAAGGCACTTGCCTACTGCATAAATTATCTGTGCATCTCAGTTTCTAAAATAAAATAAATGTATAAATTAGAGCAGAGGACAGGTTTAGGAATTTGGAAACCATCATTCTACTAGACAGAAAGCATCTGCCCAGCTGATGTGTTTATAAGCAAACCACTAAATTCTACAGTACCAGCCCCTCTGTAATTTGTGAAGGAGAGAGGCAGACACAACTTTTTCCACGAGGATATTAAAAACAGGAGGTGACGGTGTAACACATTTGTTCTGCTCAGAAAACCATCCCTGGATAGATTAAGGTTATAAAAATAATTAACCTTTCAAGCAAATATTAACGATGCAATGCCAAAGAAAACAACTTGTGACGTGGAATAACTGTGGAAGTAATTTACTCTGTAAACAGTAACTTCATAACACAAATCAAACCTGTGCTCTGAGTTGATTCAGCTATGTTTTACACGTGGTTATTTAGCTCTCCATCTCTAACTACAAGGACTCTGCAGAAGTACTTTCTTTGGTGTCATTACTCAAAGTCTGTTTTCCGGGGAACCCAGCGAACTAATATTTTGTGTACGTACAAAGGCAGAAATATGCTGTTGTATTCTTTTGGTCAGATTTATAAAGCGGCACGTACGCTTGATGTTTAATAAATCTAAATCACATGTACAAGCCACATTTCAGCTTCTACAGGTCACCACAAATGGGTATAGAAAAGCCCTTGAACAAACGTTTGCATACAGATACTTTTGCCTGCTCCACCACCTATTAGACCTGTCAATAAGAAGAACAACAAAGAGGAGTGTGTGGTATCATTGTTAAATGTCAGAAGGATGATCTATGATTCATTAATACTAATAACTCATATTGAAACAAACGTAACAAAGTGCTTCACAATTCATGATAAAATGCAAAAAAATAACACAATCAGTGAAATTAGCAAACAACAATAACAATGTTTTACTTTAAGGTTATGAGTCTTATCTTATATTTCCACCTCATCATATGACCCACAGTCATCTCAAGAAATATGTGTATATGCCTGGTCTACTAAGCATTATGTGTGCATTGTTTTTTTTATATAAATACCAGTTTATGTGTGGAGAATGTTGTAACAATGAAAGTTCAAGTCCATGTGACTTTTGTTTTCAATTCCTGGTTTGTAAATGTCACTTTACTGTGTGCAAGTTTGCGTAAATGTCTGCATTACTGTTTTGCTGGAATCAAGTTAACTGTAGGTGTAATTGCATCCTGTTATTGACCTTATGCAGCCTGCTTATTTTCTCTTAGTTCCATTTCCATTTCCGCTTTTGGCTCAAGATTTCTGGTAGCTATCACTGGCTATAGTGAGAACATATTATAACTTTGTATTGTAGCAGTAGAATTATGTTTTTTTTCACGAAACATTTCAAGAGCACCAACAACTAAGTGTTATGGTGCATGTTATCTAGTTTTAAAAAAACAACATTATTTGTATTCTTCATAAAAGATCACTAAAGTAGCAGATTTTTCATTAATAACATAATTTGGAATAAAGTATTGCAAGGGAGTACTTCCTTGTTGCTGAACCTTCCCATACAGAAGATAATTCCCAGCGATCCTAAAGAGGAGTGAACAGAACTGCCAGTACAGAAGCCAGTAGAGCAGCTAGCCGTGTAAGACTACCTAAACATCAGGCAAGGAAAGTTTAACATTTTTAAATCACAAGGCTGTAGTACAATGGTGATTACTGGTGAAAGTAGAATAGAAAGTAGAAGTAGAGTAGAAAACCTTACCAGCCAACGCCAGAATTTCCAAGCATTTGGTTGGTGGGTGGCATTTGTTTTTAACCCTGCTGAAGACGAAGTTAAAACACAGTGACACAAAGAAATGAAAGACAGCTCTATCTGCACTAGAAATGCTCTCTATCTCTGACACGATTGTCTAGGGGGGTTTATTATCCAGAAACACCAGCACCTCTTAGCTATAAACGACATCGCTGAGCCCTGCAGATTTGCCCTCTCATATCCTTTCTCTCTCTTGCCCAACAATGTGCCATATCATCACTATTGTAACAAAATGTCTCCAATAAATTTGAAAGAAAGCCTGATTAAGTGTGAACATCAATTAGTTTCAATATGTATAATTCCTGTTAGACTATTTCATGTGTTGATTTGTAGTGTGCACATGGCAGTACAAGAACCCACAGACCATAAAAGAACCTAGGATTTGAAAAAAATGTAATTAGTAAAAAAAAAATTAAGTGGATTTCAGCTATAAACCAGAAACAAGGGGGAATTAGAATGATTAGTAAGAGTGAGGTCTCTCTAGGAGAAAAGATGTGATAAATTATGGGATGCACGGCAGCAACAACTTTTCTAGTTAATTAGCTTGGCAGTGGTTTGTGTAAAGCTGCCATTGTGTGGTGTTGATGTGTTGGGCAGCAGTCGTGTGTGTATTTGGACGTTGTGACTTGTGGATAGGGACAGAAAGGCAGTGGAATTGTGCTCAGTTAATTCATGAAAATTCAACTTATAACAAGGAACCACAAACACAGTGACAAAACAAATACAATTAGGCTTCAGGCAGAATGGGTATTCATGCAAATTGTGAAAATGTAAAAAAATGCAGAACATCACCCTTGTCCACACAGATAGTAAGTAAAATGGCCAATATAAACATAAAGAACTGGTTAAAAACTTGTCTCAATTTTATTTATAATGTGAAGTATTACTAGGGTAGAAGAACACTTAAAATCAGCATCTTAAGATGCTTGGATATAAAAACTTTTTGGAGGAAATATTCATGTGAATTTAAGGCAAAACGACTGCATAGGGCAGTGTTTAGGAATGAGATGCTAATTTATAAAGCATCTACTGTATCTCTTGTACTGTGCTGTGCTCATGTACTGTGAGAGGTCTTGTTCTGCCTGTGCTTGCTGTGTCAGTTGTTGCTCTCATGTTACTGCTTCGGTTGTTCAGTACTCTCTGCAACAATGTCGCCAATAGTTGAATATGAGGTTGTAACATTGTGTCAGTATTGGTTAAAAACCCTAAGCAGCTTCCAGACCTCTAAATATCTGCCCATATCTCTGTTTTTATTTCTCTCTCAGTGATTCAAATACAACTAGTGTTGTGCACATTGATGGCAGTTTTCCAGGTTGCTCTATTTGAGCCAACTAGAGCTTTGTAGGCGGGACTAAGAATGGAAATGCCATCTTCTTGTGCCAGAGTCAACAAAGATATTGACAGAAAAATGTAAGCTGATCTACAGAAATAACAAGTCTTCCTTCTGCATATTTCTACATTACAAATGAGGAGTTAACTGCTTCTAGCAACCTCCCTGCTCCTCCACTTCTGTACTGACTGAAAATACCATATCCTGCACAGATAATTCTCGCAATATTGTTAAAGTACCATAATGTACATTCTCAGTATCTTCTTGTAACTTCTGTAGACTGAGCAGCTGGAATTTTAATCATGCATAGTGGTCACTAGAGTGGACAGCTGTTCAAGTTGCTAGTGCAGCAAGAAAAGCTGAGCAGCTCAGGAATATCTTGCCAATTCTTCTATATTAAGAGTCCCTTGCAGGTAAAAAATGTATTGGTGACATCAAGCACCATTGTTGCGTATGGGGCATCATAGCTGTGGATCGGTCAGGGTGAAGGGTACACCCCATCATGGAAACAGTATTCCCTAATGGTAGTGGCCTCTTTCAGCAGTATAATGCCACACTGCAAAAACGGTTCAGGAACAGTTTGAGGATGAGTTCAAGGTGTTGACTTGGCCTCCAAACTCCCCAGATCTCAATCCAATCAACCTTCTATGGGAGTTACTGGACAAACAAGTCTATGGAGGCCCTAACTCGCAACCTACAGGATCTGCCGCCAACATCTTGGTCCCAGATACCACAGCACACCTTCAGAGGTCTAATGGACTCCGTGCCTCGACGGGTCAGGGCTGTTTTTGGCTGTTTTTACATTACATTTAGGCATTTAGCAGACGCTAATCCAAAGTGACTTCCAAATAAGAGCTTTACATAAAGTGAATAGAACGGTGATTGAAAACAACAAGATGTCTCACCAGACTTGTAAGGGCTGGTGATGAATCACAAGTGCTATAAGTAAGAACATCGCTGCCAATGGCAGAATCAAAAAGAGCATTAAATCTAAGAACAGATTATCTTTGTACATTATCAAATAAAATACATTCAAACAAAATTACAATTCTACTATAATATCGTACTATATAGTATACTTTGTAGAAACAGTGTGTCATTTAAGTGCTGTTGTATTCCCGGAACAAATGAGTCTTTAGTCTTTTCTTGAAAAGTTTTGGTAAGGGGGATCTACACAATATCAGGCAGATGGTGATAATGTTATGACTGATCTGTGTGTATTTTGTAAAGCTCAAGTGCAGTGCATAATAGAAATATGCATAGCATAGTTGAGCAAATACCATCTGAGTCAAATGAGGATAATGCTAGTGGCAGTGATGATGAATGGCTGCACAAAAAAGGATTAGCTGGTGAACTGATGTACAAGTCAGTAAAAGTAAAAGAAAATACTACCGAATTACATGTAAAAGAGGAAAGGAGTAAAAACACATGGGAAAAAAATCCTGATTCATGTTCAAGTAATTAATGTAAATCTATACTTTTCTTTCTGTACTTACTTTAAACTTAATGAAAGTGTCCACAATAGATGTTAACGTAGCTGCTTTTTGCATTTCTATATTTTATTTTAATCCACTTTTATTACTTTTGCTGCTGCCCACTTTTCCCACAGGCTCTTGAGTAAAATTTAATTTAACATTTTTCTAGCTGTAACTTCTCCAAAACTTGGTAGTGGCACTGGCACTGGAAATGAATTCCCTGTGAGGACCTCCTAGTGGCTTCACAGTTAGTCAGCAAGTGACATCTTCATAGTCATTGTGGCATCTTTTATGACAGAGTGAAGTTCATGCTAATCACACTATTAATGAATACTGCTAAAAATAGCCCTGCATGTGATGACACCGCAGGGAGGCTGTTAACTGAGAGAGACACAGTGAGTGTGTGCTTGGTTGTGTGTCTCTCTAAGTGACTAATTGTGTCCTTGTTTTTGTTTTTGTGTGCATGTCTGAGAGAGAGAGAGAGAGAGAGAGAGAGAGAGAGAGAGAGAGAGAAATTGTGTTCATATATTTAAAAAGTGGACTCATTAATTAGGTCACTATTAATAATTCAGCAGAATTCAGCGCTAATATGTCTTGTCACAAGAACTGGCCCAAGGCAGAAGTGAAGTCAACCAGCGGGCCCCAAACATCTACAACCACTCTTTGGGTTCCTTTGTTCATATATTAGATGTAATGTTCTCTGATACACTTAGTCTAGTTGGCAGCCTTTAGAGCCCTATTGTAAACCCTGAAATGTTGAGTACCCTAAAGTTTTATGTAAAAACTCCCATTAGGGCCAATTTTGATTTCAATCAATTTTGAGGTTTAAGAGGATGCTGAATCAGTTGAATTGGAAAGATAGATTATGTATTGAGTATAATATAAGTAAAACATGTTTAATAGGTAGAACACATGAGTCCTGGAACAGGTCTTAAAACTATACCCAAACTTATCAGAGCAAAAAACTCACGTGTCTTGCACCGTTACTATTTTCAGAATAGGCTCCACAGACCCTTAGAAAGTATAGCAGCATGTTGCTTTTCTTCTATTTTGATTTATGTAAACTTGTGTTTTAAATCTGCAAATCCTGAATTAGTTTGTGCAGTCGATTATGAAACAGCTCTTTGGCGTTCTAGCAGTGTTTCTATTGTTTTTATTTTTCCACGATGGCAAACTTTGCCTGCTTTGTTGCTGTATATTGGTCACATCGATCTGAACTTGATATATTTTACATTCAAATGTAAAAAGTTTTTCAATGGCAAGGTTTACATTTTTTCAGTGACAGTATCTTTTTGTTTTTCTTACAATGTCGGTTTTTCCATTTCAACTCTCTGTCACTGTTTTAGCGTGGAGAGGAGGGTTTGAGGGGAGGGGCAAGGACAGCGTGCTTGACGTATAATCTGCATACTAATGAGAGGACGTCACTCTTCACTGTTCCTGAACCAGCTGTCCTCTCGTCCGCTCAGAAGGCTCTGGCATCACTGTGGACAGGAAGTTCAGGTAAACTTGTGAAATGCTCTAAATGTGCGGTCTTTCCCACCTGGCCTTTATTTGTTTGTGGCAGCATTGTTCGGCAGATCTGACTTTGGAGCTGCCGAGATTTGCATCCCCTTATTTTAGCATGACCATAAGAGGATGCAAATCTAAGCAGTTCCAAAGACAGATCTGTATATATCTGGATAATGCAGCCCCTGTTTGTATTTCTTTACAGGCATTTAAGGATCAAGTTATGTTACCTGTTTAAAGTTTTGGCTGTTTTGATGCAACCGCATGAATTTCATGCAGGAAACAATCTTCCAAGCTAAAATAAGAGGGGATGCAAATCTCGGCAGCTCCAAAGTCTAAAAACTGATCGCGAACAGAAGAGTTTGCCTTCAGAAACAAAGCGTATCAAGAATGCTCCTTCTCATTCTAATAACTATAAGCTATAAAAAATATTTTGATGAACCCCACAAAGAATACTGCATCGTTTTCAAGCCGTACTTTGCCTTTGAAATCATTACACTGTCCAGTAGTTTTCCCAATTTAGCTGTGCGCGGTCCTGCGACAGAAATGAAATTCTCTGCAGACACATATCTGCATAACACCTGTTCTTTAACTGCACAGCTGTCAAGAGTTCACCCGAAATCCCAAACTGCAGCTAAGTTTGTTTGTTTACGTACAACCATGATGTAACGTAACGCTAGCTAGCAGTCATGTGTTAGCAAAGGTTAGCGCTTGTTCCAGCAGACCTCTGCCAGACTAGTTGACTGACATCGTAAAAAAAACAAAAGAACAAAAGAAAAACAAAAAGAAATTGCCACTGAAAAAAGAGTGACATGAAGAAAAACACATTAGAATGTAAAAAATATCAAGTTCAGGTTTTGTTATCAAAGCCAGATTTTCTTTTTGATGCCAAATGTAACTGACACTGATCTGGCTCCATATAGCATTCCCCATATTCTATGAGGTATGAGAGCATTTAGGAATTTGGGGATGCTATGACATATTTTGTGAATATCTACTTTTATACTATACTATTATATTTCGGCACTTTTGCCACTATTTGACAGGTAGTGAAGAATGCAGGCAGTGAGAGACATGCAGCAAAGGTCACCAGCCACAATCGAGCCAGGGACACTATGGTAAGTGTCTTATACCACTTAGGACGCCCCCTTGTATAACTCAGGTATCAAATGTATGTAATTTGAGGACAAACTCCTCAAATCAAAACTAATTGACTGAGATTTAAATTGCAGTTTGCTGAATACTCAGTTCACTGTCTCCTACATTATCATTAATTAGACACCATAAGATTAGCATGAATTTCTAAGTCCATAATGTTAGGACCTTTTGTGTTAATAGTGTTGGACACTCAGCGACTGAAATAGACTACTGAAATGCATGCTGGCAAATAGCACGAGGCAGGGGTCTTCCACTTGGCCGGAACAGAGGGAAATATCTTCCATCTGTCATTTTATTATTATAAATCCATGCAGAGTTTATGTGGAATCAGAGCTGATTAGTAGAGACTGAAATATCTCCCGCCGTTCTTTTAATAATGTGCGTGTGGCCTTTCAATAGCTAGCAGGCATAATGCACTGTGTCGTTTTTCTACACTGTACATGCATTTATGCATGAGTTAAGACATTATACGTTAACAACAAACAACACACATGGGGTAGGTTTCAGACTACCACTGAGAACTGTTTGAAGATGTTGTGCATCAAGTCAAGCCACAGTACTGTTGATTACATTGACATGATGATTAACAGAGAGCCAATATTGATTCATCAAATATTAGATTTGATTTCTTTCTGTTCAGAATACAGAAGTTAAATGGATAGTCTACCGTGGCTGTACACAGTTATTTTAGCCAGATTGTTATACTTCTTCTCTCACTAAACTCTCAAGAAAGGTTTTCTGGTGCATCACTAATACAACCATTTTTCTATATCATACATCAATAATATGTTCTCTCTCCTCCCCCTGTTTCAACTCAACCGGTCGAGGCAGATGACCGCCCACCTAGAGCCTGGTTCTGCTTGAGGTTTCTACCTGTTAAAAGAGAGTTTTTCCTTGTCACTGTCGCCTAGTGCTGCTCATGGTGAGAATTGCTGGGTCTCTGTAAATATAAAGAGTCGGTCTGATCTGCTCGATACGAAAAAGTGCCCTGAGATAACTTTCTTATGATATGGCGCTATATAAATAAAAATGAATGGAATTAAATTCATTCTGGCTTCATCACACACACAAAAAAATAAAAATAAAAATAAGAGGCTGCTGATGTTCATTCATTATTACTTCATCATAACTAATGGCAGTATAACAGTGTGGGGGCTAATCTGTAATGCTAAAACACTCCACTTTGATTTTTCACTACTGCTAACACGTTTCTAGCTGTGTGTATATAAACACTTTGTGTCTCTCACTCACCCTTTTTGCTATGCGCCAAGATAAATAGCTCTAAAGTAAATTGGTCAAATGTAATTACATGGCACATTAATTTAGAATTGACAACGAATGCAGGTCTGTTAATTAGTTTATGCTTCTTTAGATTTCAAGATTCATTCACCTAATTTAACCTGATGAAAGTGTTAGTAAGACTGCTGAACTAATCAGAGTATTGCCTTAATCTGGTTTTGATGGAATTATTAGTGTTTATGTAAATTTTATAATTGAATCTACAAAATCTTTACATAAGATTTATCCCAACAAAGCTGAGCTTAATTTTCTACCTGTAGTACATACCATTCAACGACAAATAGTGATACAGAATTAACTGAACTTCACATCTGCTGTGTGTTTGGTACATTTGATCACACAGTGGCAACGAGCCCACTTGTGTAACTTAGAAAGCCCATTTGTAGCCAGAGCATTAGCAGCAGTGTGTGCATTGTCAGACTGACTGGCATCTGTATGAATCAAACCCTGAATCCCTACAGCCCTAATGTAACCCAGCAAACATTACTCATTCACGTTCACAACTGAAGCATTTTGGCAGCTCCTCTGGGATTTGACCCTGCCACCTTTAGAGAACAGGGCAACGCAAGAGGAAAACTGTCTATCTTACTGAATACAGTTTATGTCTTCCACGTAGTCCCCGGATTTTTTTCTTTTCTTTTGTTTTGTTGCAATCAATCCTGCCCCGCTCTGATTCTTTCACATAAATTCCATGTAAAATATTTGAACTATAAAACTATTACACTGATTCTGCACACACAGCATGATAGGTCTAAGTACCATAGGAAATGCTTTAATGGACCTCCCTCAACTGCATAGTGTACAACTGATCTGACTCCAATATGTAAAAGTAGCCGTATATGTTTCTGTTTAGTAAATGTTTACATATCAATGATGAATATTCTGTATATATACACACACGTTCACTTGAATGGGAAAGTGTATCCAAACTTTTGACTGGTACTGTAGATATATACCAACTTTTCTAACCTTTAGATTATCAATGCAATGCTGCATTGGTCTGCTGCTACACTTGCTAGTTGTGAACACTGCAGTAACAGTAAATAGTCGATTTATCTCTTTCTTAATTACCGCTGTTGGGGTTAAAACCAGCCAACTGTTGACAGCAGTGGTCATGTATTTGGAAAATTAAATAAGAGACCTTTATGGAGTTCTCAAGAGTCTTAAGAGTTTAAGCACAGGACAAAGTATTATAATGTCAGGAGGGAGTGATTATTAGTTGACTTAATTATGTCATTTATATCTAAATCTTCTGTTTTCTCTACTGACTTTTGACATTTTATTTGTATTTTTAGAGTTGTATTATTATTCGAGATGAGTGTTATTTAGAGGCAACTATGACTTCCCACTCTCTGTCTAAGTAAATGTATTTACTGCCATTATGTCAGTAAGACATGGGGATGTCTTGTTATTTACACTCAGAAAACGTGTCTTCAGACAAGACTAGTTTGACATTTCTGGCATTGTAGATAAAGCAGATTTGCCGTGTCCAAAATAACTTCTAAAGAGTTGGGGTTTTTCAAAGAAATATGGACACAATGTAAAAAGGACATCAACTAGGTAGGTCACGCGGACTCAAGTTTACTTCACATCATTTCATAAATCACATCATCATCATTTCATAAGTTAATATCCAGTGCTTCATACAATCTTCTATACTTTGAGAAATACAAAAATTGTTGAGTTAGCGTCGCGTATTCTAAAAAGAAAACTATAAGTGTGCTACACACAGAAACTAAAACCTAATCAACAGAAAATCCAAGAAAGACAAAAACATCAGGGATGTGTTTTAAAAGAAGTAACTCAGATTACCATGCAGGATGACATAAGCTGTTTATTCTCAGCAGTACTGTATGTATGTCCTACTGTATGGCTCAATTTTGTTTTGCCATTTTCCCTCACCTCTCATCCTCAGCCTTTTTATTTTCCTAACCTTTACCTTATCCCTTATAATCTGATTTGAACACTTCTTGGAAACTGAATATCACTCCTGCCACTCCTTGGTGCCTCTCTGTCAGCTTTCTAGTGGTGGTAAAAAGCAGTCTGGGCCTGGGCTCAGTACTCATCGCTCTCCTGCCTGTAATTGCTTCATTAGAGCCTCTGCAGCATCTCTGCCTGGTAGCTGGGGAGATTTAATAACAGCTCTGAGGATGCTCTCAGACTCTTGAGTCTGGGCTCCTAGGATATTGCTGTAGAATTTCTAATAACCGGGCTTGGTTCCAACGAAGACAGAAAGCCAAAGAACATCAAACTAAGTACACTCCTGGATCCCTTCAGTCTCTCCCAAGCCTTTTGTACTGTGGCTACATCCCCAGCGGCTACTGCTTCTTCTACCGCTGAGACTACAAAACAGAGTGGAGAGTGGAATGAGTTTCCTGTTGTATTTTCTGAAAGATGAGTTTTAGGGAGAGTCGGGACAATTTTACAGGCACACAGTAAACTTAAAGCATTACTCCCAACAATTTTCAGCCCACTCCTTCCTATTTTACCACAATTTTCCATCATCATGTGCAATTTGAGCCGGAATCTCATCACTTACTTCACTACTATTTCTCACTTGCCTGATGGTGACTCTCCAATATTAAGAAACTACTATATCGCAAAAGCAGTCTAAAGGATACAGGATAGGTAAAAAATTATAATAAAATAAAGGATAGGTTCAATACTTTTTAACTCTGTCGTTAAACAATAGTCAGGAGCCCATATGAACACTACAACAGGTTTTGTTTGCTATAATCAGTCCTCTAATTCATAATGGTCATTAAGAGATCCCTTCCAAATTCACTGTCATTGTGAGCAATGGGGGACAATATTTACAGTGCTTGCCAAATCAAGTGGGTATCTACTGAAGTAACTGTCTTTTTATCATAAGATTACTACTGTCGCACTGCAGTGGAGGAATAGTAACAAAAAGAGGGATTTTTGGTCTAAAAACACAGAATCTTAGGAAGATATTCATTATTTATGACAGAAATATACAGGTGGATTACGAAATGTTTTTTTTCTGGCTGCTCTGAAGATGCTCTGTTGCTACCTTTCAATGTGCAGAAAACTCTATGTTTTGGTTGGGCACAGCCAAAAGACTGCTATGATGCAACCAGCTCTGGAGAAAAGTTCAACAAGATCTGCGGACTTTAAGTGGTCTGCATAACGATATGCTTTTAAAAACTCCAATAAGGAATGTGAAAATTCAGCAAAGTCGTGACCTTCTCCTACAGTAATAATGCTACATTGTGGTAACATCATTGAATGCTTTTAACTGTCCTGAAGCTGCCTGTTATCATGTATAAAATGTAAATTTTCTGAGTTTCCACTGTAAAGATGAGAGAAACACTCTCAAGCAAGCAGCTGATGACGATTTGGATTGTTTGGCTCTGTATTATTGAAAATGATAGAAAAAACTACAGGTTGAAACATTGGTACTTTAACAAATGAACCTACCTTTACCTATTTGTCCTTCATTTCCCATCATCATTTCACTCTCTGCACTAATATTTGCCAGGATTGTGGCTCTGAAATACTATGAAGATTTTAAACTATCTGAGGTCATGACCTTCCTGTTGGCCTGCAGCTGCTGTGTTTATGTATAAACTGTGTATAAAAGGTCTATTATCGGTTTATCCACTGTAAAAAAGAACCACACGCTGTCAAGCAAGTCTGAAATAGCTTATGGCAGTTTGGTGTGACAGGATCCAGGCTGAAAATAGCTTGAGGTGCTATGTATTAAATCCCTAGATTACAGCAATTAATTACAATTACTACATTTTGAAATATTGGCAATTTAATAATAGTGCTCGTCTTGCTGCATTTCCCACTGCATTTCCCACTGGATAAAATGATCAAATGCTTAAAATGTGCATATAAAACTGAGAAATGACAGCTGGAGCAGAATAGAATAATCAGATTTAACGGTATGTTGTGGATTTGAGAGTTATTTGCTTATCTTTGATTTGTTAGTATTTTAGATGTCTGTTGACATAACGAAGAATTCCCACCACAGTAAATGAAAGCCTTCAGTGAGAATCCCCTGCAAATGATAATGACCAGTTCTTAGACTGAACATGAGCATGAAGGGTGCTGCCACATAGTATCTACAGTCGGACTTTACTATTTATAGCAAACAGCATGGGGGATGGGGAAGGCTGTGTGTGTATGTGTGTATGTGTGTGTGTTTGTGTGTGTGAAACAGACTCACAAGATGACCAGAGGTGTATGTGCGTACAGTGTATTTTTGTTTGAATGTATTTATGAGTATAACAAGTAAAAGACAGAGGTGTAGCTTGTGTTTAATTTTAGTGTGGGCCTATGTGTGTATGCAAGTTTGCACCAGGAAAATACATGTTGGCTTGCAAGCTGATATCCGCATATTCTTCCCCTGTATGTGAAATGTGTGTGTATGCATGTGTCACACTCACGTGATGACCAGCGAGGTGGAGAAGAGCAGTGTTCCCAGCAGGCCACGCCGGCAGTCTGCATTCTTCCTTTGACGTTGGTGCATCTCGCCGCCACAGTTGTCACAGCAGCGGCACATGCAGAAGAAGAGGCCGACTATCGGCAACAGAACGGCAAACAGCAATCCCACTGCTGCACATACTAGGAAGCCTATCTCGTAGTAGATGGCCTGGGGTCAGCGAGGGAGGAATGAAAGTAAAAATGAGATGAAGAACAAGGGACAAATTATTTAGGAAACACATTGGAGAAAGGAGGTGAACATGGAAATGAGATGAGAAGAGAAAAGAGGGATCACAGGTGAATAGACAAAAAGGTGAGTGAAACAAGAGGGCAACATGGGATGGGGGTTGTTGGGAGAAAATAGTATTGGATTGGGTGAGTTGGGGAGTGAGGGAGACAAGAAAGAATAGATTATTAGCGGCGTACAGGAGAAGAAGGGAGGACACACACAAGGTGGCAGAGGATAAAATGAGCAACAAATCTAAAAATATCTGGTAGGATCCCACCGCTGGAAATTCTCTCTACTCTTTGTCCAAAAAGGATTTGTGGATAAACAATAAACACATTGCGTAACACTAATCACTGCTGGATAATCCTTCCTTTGTAATTCTTAAATACCACAAGCCAATATAATGATGGACTCCTTAACTACGTTATTACACAACATAAATGCCAAGAGTCTCTTTCTTAAAATTGTTGGGACAACAATACAGTTCTCACATACTGCACTACAAGCTGGATGAGGCTTAACAGTGAGCAATTTTTAAAGGTTGCATACATTTCCAACAAATTGCAATATGCACTGAGAGGATAGCAACAAATGAAGGATGATGGGGAAATATTCAAAGGAGTCAGAGCTATCCATGTAGCCCTGTGGTGCTATTTTTCCCACTGATGAAGGGGAAAGACAGTATTTTTGATGAAAAACATGTTTTAATAGGAATGGACTACAATGCAAAAAAAACTTCATCTTAACAAGTACTTTAGACTTGTATTGAGTTATAAAGTCCAGGTTTTTCTTGAAACAAGGTCACAAATCAGCACCTGAGGTGAGATAATTACAACCTGCTTCGGTGCAGTTAATCTTTTTTAATAATTTTATTGCAGTATCACTATTAGTTTTGCAAAAATAAGGGGCATCACCCAACCAGTTCCATTTTATTATCAGTTGAGCAACTTAATAAACCATGAAACACAGGTGAAGTTATCTCTTGGCAGCGGCAGATTTTTGTCACTTGATTCAAGGTAAGATTTTAGTGACACATTGTTGGGTGAAAACCTTGCAACTCCAGCTTTACGCCTCAAATTGAAGTTCACAGTCTTTTTATAAAGTAAGGAATTTGCTGACAGTTCATCAGGAACACACAGATAAAAGTAATGCAGTAGTTATATAACAGCCCAAGATCCTACCTTTGTGAACAATGTGTCAACACCAACAACCGTTTAACCTAAAACTCAACTTTATAATCTTCATAAAGGGAGAATTAATTGTGTGACTGCATTAGTTTTAGCTGAGTGGACGTTACCTTTCGGCCTATAAAGACAGAACCTGACAGGATAAACTACAAAATGAATAGCTCAATTCTCAAGTTTTTTTTTAAAGTAATTTGGTTTTTACCTGAAACAATTTTCACATGCATTTGTAATTTACAGTAGATTTACAGTATCTGCAGTGAATAACTGGATTGTTAAGATTAGGGGCCAGTTGTTAGAGTTTGGGTAATAGTTAATGGGAGTGTAGTGAGGTCAGAGAGCTAGTAAACTGTGGCGAGGATCAGTAAGATTCAAATACATGGACTGGGCTCATTAACGCAGGAGTAAGTGGAGGAATGCTGACCGTCGTATACTTATATGATACCTCTGTATTCAGGCAGTTTGATTGTACTGTATGAATTTATGTCTCTGAACAGTCAAGTGTGAAACCTGCACATCCTCATTACAAAGCCTCAATAATCCTTGACTTTGATTGAATATTAGAAACATTCAAGGTGACTCAACTCGATTTCTTACAAATTCCTCCTGATATATTGAGAGAGTTAAAATTGTTGTGGTTGGCAGGTTCTCCGTAGAGCTTCAACCTCCTCTTGTTGTGTAACACTGTGCTCCCACTTAATATGCCCCTATCTAAACCACACTCAGCACAGGCTTTGGAAATTGGCGAAATTGAATAGGGGATTGGTAATTCCCACACCGTGTGTAACTTGTCACAATGATGTTCAATAGCTTCTTGTCATGAAAGGATCAAAGCAGGGCTGCTATCACTGCTCCTGAATGGATGAACTGCTCTCCCAGCTGATTCATACTAATCTTAATCGCCCTCATAAGTCAATGACCCTACCTTCTCTAAGGACCTGCCGCTTTTGCTTTTTAACATGCAGGCTAAAAAGAATCTGAACTTATGAGAGGGGAGTATTCTTATCTGGTTCAATTGGAAATCTCTGTGCAAACCTGGAAGTCTCAGGCAGTGAGCATAATCCAACATCCTCCAAAAGCTTGTGTTTGGATGAGTGAGGCTCCTGGCTGTATCAAAAACATAGTTAACAAGATGTTGGAAGAAAAAGGCTGTCAGTCACACCATTTCTGACCGTAAGGAATGAAAACATGGAGGACTTCAGGGCCAGTGGAAACTCAGAGAAATAAGAAACTTTAGAGATTTGAAGATTTAGAGAGGCCAAGAAAGACAGAAAAGAGACACTGGGCATGTGCAATGTGTGTCCCATGTCATCTAAAAGCACCAAGTTGTTGAGGACATTGTGCAAATCTGAATGCTTGCATTGTCATTCTGCTTCTGGGCCCTGCTTATTATTGGGTGAATCTTCACAAAAAAAAAAAAAAAGGTCAGAAATGTTTTATTTTTTTCCACCACTCGTCAAGGGCCTCCAGCTCTGACTATTTTTGGACTATAGCTTTATCTTGGCAAGTGCCCAAAAGAAGAAGGTGACCTTCCAATAAGAATAAACTGGATGATGAGGTGGCAGCTTGTCTAAATGGTGAAGACAGGCAATTGTGTTTCAATTCTTTAATCAGATTTGCTTGAGTTATAGAATCCACTGTGAATGAATTAGGGTTGTCATGTCATGTTTTTTTTTAGTTTCCTCTTTGGATTTATTATTGTGGCTCAGATCCTGTTGCTTGATAGTACATTGGATTGGGAGTGGATTGATACCACTCTGCAACCACATGAAAAACATGATATTCTTAATGATATCTGTATCATTTTCAAAGTAGCAAAAGAGAAGGCTGCAATTCTGCAACCTCACAACAGCAGCAAGCCTTTGATCACAGCTGAATTGTTTAAATCCACTGTATGGAGGCTTTTTAAATTCGAACCAAGAGTACAGCAGGGCATTTCACTGATTAGCTCACCTTCAACAAGAGAAAAGTCTACAATCAGGAAAATGATCTGTTGTGCTTTTGGTTGATTGCTCTGCTTTGCATTTTATTGCACAGTGACACCCAGAAAGTAGTCAAGGTCAATGCTAATTCCAAAAACCTTTCAACACTTTCACTTTGATATGGTAGCTAGGCCATTGAACTGATGTCAGAAAGAAATATTTTACAAAACAATCATGGCAGCAGCTCCAGTGTGAATGACAATGTAAACAATTTCACTTATGGGCTATTTTTTTGTTGCTTAACATAACATAGCCCATCCTTTTTTCATCCTGTAAAGATAAGTTTGGTGTCAGTTCTTATTTACTTTGATAAACCAGCTACAGTCATAAATCCAATGTATTTAAAAAGCTCCAATACTGAATCAAAGTAACCCTGTAGTTATACTTTGTTGACCTAAAAGTGTTTAGGATCGTTGTATGCAAAAAAGAGAAATGTTTTTGTCCTCATTGAAGCAAAGAAAATGATGCAATCTGTAAGCATTGTTTGGTGAGTGTGTTTTTAGGTGTTGTGATTATCTTCTTAATATTTAGAAGGGGGCAATGGGATACACATGGTTTTGAGTGAGTTACTTGAGTGGTGTGAAGCTCTTGAGGACACATGTTTTTATGAAGCTGTGGCAGCGCTGCATACTGTGTGTCAGTGGTCCAGGTCAGTGTGTAGAGATTTATAGTAGCAAAAAGAGTTCTGCCAACATCAGCACTCAAAAGATCAAGTGTGTTTGTGTGTGTGTTCACATGCGGCTCATCCTTGCTGTGGTTTGTGTGGCTATCAGAGCAAATACTGCTGAGAAGCAAATAAGATGGCTGAACATTTATGTTTATTCCCTGATATATGTTTATTCAGCATCACAGCTTCATCAGAAGGCTCTTCCATCTCTGTGGTAAAAGTTTAGCTTCAGCATCAAACTGTTTAATTTTAACACAGATTGAGTAGTACATGTTGAGTCTTTTAAGTGTCGTAAGTAAGTAACTTTCCAAAACCATATTGGTATTTTTTTCATTGGTTTGATATGGCTTTGACAAGGATGTTCTGATTTGTGTTATATGCTGAATCAGAGCCTCAAGTCCTCAAACTAAGGGAACAGTTTCACAATAAGTGTAACATAGGAGAGTCAGGGCCACCACACAGGTGTAAAAGAATAGTCTAAATGGTCTGTAAAATGTATAAATTTCACTCCAGGGAACTAAAACGCTTCCTTGGTGATCCAGTCAGCATTGTTGCTCCTCCATGAAGCTGTTAAGATCTAAATCGAGACATGTCTCAAATAAGACAGGAGCTACAGCTAACGTGGTGGTTGCAAGATGGATAGGGTGGCTGGGTGAGTGTCACTGGGCTGCACAACTAATCATGAATATTCCAATGATAAAGATGTTGAAATAAACAAATATAAACATATAAAAATAATGTCAACTAAAGTGTAACATGAAGAGTTTAGCCAGAATTGTGCAACCCTGGTGACTCTGGATGATGAGACGGGGGGATGGGTTGCACTGTAAGTCCAGTGCACAGACTTTACCTGAAGGGTCAGCACTATGTTCTCTGGCTGAGGGAGGCAGATCAGATGAAGAGGGCATGCAGAAGACAAAGGCAATGCAGCGTCAAAGAAAGAGCAAAGCCACAAAACAAAAACATGTGGATGAAACTGAACAACAAAAAGAGAAATCAAAGAATTCAAAACTGGCATGCATATCCACATAGTTGCATATTGTAACAAGTGCGCACACACAGAATAAAGACAGTAAAAAGATGGCCTTGCCTTGGCTTATAGCTATCAATGCAGTGCTTCAGAGAAATTAGGGACTGCAGAGTATCTAAGATGTACATGTCTAATTTTGATCATAAACTGCTGCATCCAGTCAGAAAAACATAATTTAAATAGGTAAAGAAATGGGTACAGCAAAACAAGAATTTAACACGCACGATTACCTTTTGGTATTCCGTCTGAATGGCTCCAAACTTGTCCTTTGCCAGTTTGACAATAAGATCTGCAACAACACAGAGAAAGCAAACACAGCATGACGAGATCTGTTGTTATTATTTTCTATATCCAACTATTATTGTATTGTATACATTTTAGCAAGTGTGGATGCCAGGTATCACCAAAATCAGTCTTGTGGATTATTATCTTGAAAATGGACAAGAAACACTTTTCTCTGGTAACAAAGCTAATTTCTTTATTTTTACAACCCAATTTATGGTTATTTTCAGCTTTTATATTATGGGCTTGGTATGGAAACTTTCCCCAGTCATCAGCAGGAAAGCTGATGTATGTAGTTAATGTGAGAAATTATTGCTGTCAAGCTGAAGCAGCAAGTTGACATCTTTGACAAGATGGTGTCAGAAAATCCAGAGCCAAACTCTGACACTGCAGTGTCCCTTCATCCCCATGTCTTCCCTCTGGGCTTAGACCAGGGCAAGTCTGACAGGATGAGAAACTCTTATTTTATTTATTTATGGACTGACATGTTTATAGGATCTTGCTTTCATTGTTGTTATTTTGGTTATTTCTGGATCTCAGGAGAACTCACAGTGGGATTCTGGATGTAATTATGTGACTGTTTTAGATAGTCAGGAAACTCTAATGGCTAAAATGATATCGAAGCAAATAATTAGTTGCTGCATTAAACATCTCTCTAATTAGAAACAACTAATGGTGCAAAACTGCATACAAATAACTTTGTAAGATAAGTAAGTCCCAAAGATCATAGATGATAATGGGTTAAAATTTAAATCATTTTTTATCAGCTCAATGATACAACACAATATTTTATTCCTTATTATAATGTGATGATTATGATGAAAGGTGGCAAATGTCCTAAAGGTTTGTGGCTCTGAATGATTTTCTCTATGTGACAACAGCCAATGAGGCACATGAGTACTGTTACACAAGGAAACATTTATAATTGATACTGCAAACTAATGATCTTATGCCTACTATAACTTTTAGATGGGAAAAACACTTTGATTCAGTCCACTTAAAAAATGGAAATCATGGAAACTTCCAAAAAACAACCGATAACACATCTATCTCCTATCAAAAATTGCCTCTGTCTCTGTTCTCTTTCATATCTATACCTGGAGCAGCGCTGGCTGTGACTCATCATATAATGATGACAGAGACAGCAAGCCTTCTCAGAGGCAATTGGTTTCCAAAAATAAGATGCAAACGACTCAGACACTCCTTCTTCTGCAATGCAGGGTTTCTTTTTTTCTGAAGGAAGAATATATCCTGCAGATGAATTGTTGACAAGAATTGTTTTAATTGATCACAAAACACACTTGTGATCCCTGCCTATTACTCAAAGCCTGAGATTTGTATTAACAGCAGGGCGCTCCAGGCTAATGCTACACCTAGTTATTATGGCTGTTTAGGAAGAGAAGAGCTTATATTTTAAAGTACTCATGTCTAATTGCCTTTAAACATTTATTAATGCAGGATTATTTGACTGAGAGCGCGTTTTATTTCTCCGTCAGTCTTCCTCACACTATAATTCCACACTTGACCGGTCTGGCACAACTACATGTTTGGACTGGCTTACAGAGCTAGAACAGGTGCAGCTTGAGTGCCTTGCTTAAGGGCAGTTTGATAGTTAGTAAGCAAACAGCTGAAGTTTGTGATACACTTTCCTACCAGAATTTTCCCACCAAGTTTTGGAAACACCTACTTTCTAGGTCAGCCTATACCATTCGTTTTTCAACTTCTACCTTAGCTCCTCCACCCCAGGATGGCTGTTGACAGTCACTATTGTGCATTTCTGGGTGAGGTGTAAAATGATCCAGGCTTTTAGATAACTTTTAGTGAAATAAAGTGCAGCGAGCCGAACCCAGCTATTACCATATCTTGTTATAGCTGTTTGTGTGCGTTTCAGCCCCTGACTTTGTGGTGAATGTGTGTTTAAATTATTTTTGTACTTACAAGATATAAACCATAATGATGGTAAACAAGATCTTTACACCTGCACAATAAGCTCTCAGGCCTAAACATTACAGTAAAATGCCCAGACATGGACATTGGAAATATATCCCAGTCAACAAGCATTCCGGTGCCATTTCAAAAGACCCTCTCAGCCTGAACCCCGTCTCCTCCAAATGAAATACTGCTGATTAGTTTCTTGATTAATTGATTAAGCATCAGAATGTCAGGAAAACATTTTGCAAAGCCCTAGTTGATATCTTCAAAATGCTTCTTCTGTCTGATGAATGGGACCCACAAATATTCAGTTCCCTGTCACAGAAGACAAAGAAAGGCAGCACATCCTCACACCAGAGAAGCTGGAACTCGACAAACAATTCAATTAAAGTTGCCTATTAACTTGACAATGGATTTTGGACTCATTAACTAATTTCTTATATTTTCGCTGGCAAAGTTTTTTTCTAGGAAGGAGGGAGAAGGTTGGAGTGGGTGGCTGGGTGTACAAAGCCCATGACTTTGGCATTGGACTCTAGGATTTGCACGTCTTCTCATGCTTCAAGTCATCTTTGAATCTTCAATATTTAATCAAGACCTAACCTTTTTGAAATTCATTGAGGCCTAGTTAGCAGAAGCAACTGAAGCGTAAGTAAGTTTTCTCTGAAGTATGGTAGTCTGTTCAAATCATTTTTACATTAACCAAATTAATAGGAGACTCTGTTTGCCGGAGCAGACCAACTGGAGCTTACCAACTCCGGGTGAGCGAGGAAAGAAAAGGATAATGAAGCCAATCTGAAGATACGATAACATAATCCAGTATTAATAAATGCATGAATAGCAGATTCTGCTCTGACCAAAGAAACTGAAAAAATCAACAGGTTTAACTCAACTGAAGAAAATATTTTCTGCCTTTGAGAAATATTTGTGAAACCAAAACTTCAATATCTGAAAAAAATCAATGAATAAACTTGACACTGCTGCGGATACTCAACCAAGAGGAAACATGAATAGAATAAAAAGAAGTGGTGGAGGATGGAGGATTATAAAAGAAAGATCAGAAACTGAGGGATAACAGAAGAGAAAAATAAGAGATGTGAAAGAGAGAAAAGCAGCAAGGAGAGTGGGCTGGATTGAATCCAACCTCTGTTTCTAGTGAGAGGCGTCTAATCTCTCTCCATGAACGAAAAGCTCACTTGATGCTAGATTCCACCCACTTTAACTCTCTCCTCTCCACCCTCTCTGCTGGCAATCATCATTCTGAAGGCACATACATGTATTTGTCAGGATGATGTTGCCTTTAACCCCTCCAAACTAACCTGTTGTTTGTCAAAGGTCTCCACCAATTCTCCATGGACTGTAAACTGCGCTCTCAGCAAAACAAATATACAGTTCTGAAAATGTTCATGCAAATGTATGAGAGAATTCATGTAAATGTAAATGCATAGCTGAGGCCCGCTTCAGTAGCTTCCCAGCAAATCGAGTTAGAGGTTTACAGCAGATTTAACGAAGCTTTGCAGGGAGCCCAAGATAAAGTAAACCTGGAGAGATGAATTTTTCATCAGTTTCACTAGAAGAGCGTCACCCGCCCAGAGGAATCCAGCAGTTCTCTATCTCAGTTTGACTGCTTGGTTTTAGAATAGCAGTGGAAGAAGCTATTTTGATGGCCATGAACAGTGGGGTTTCCAAACGTATTGAACGCTTTCCTGGACCACAGCTTTTATTGGTGGCTTAATTAATTGTGCAATTACACATAGGTTTTTTTTGGTTCAAACTACAGTGGACAATTTGGCTTTGTAGCACTGTTTTGCTGCCCTGTAGTGAACCAGGGCTTGTTAATACAACATGAACTCAGCAAGCATATTTATTGAACAGTCCAGGGAGTCAAAACAAATCAGCTTCCAGTCAATGTAACCTTAGCTTAGCATTTGCAACCTTCCTCAATTTACCTTCTGTAGTGTTCCTCCAGACGAAGAATCCATAATAAAATAACTTAATATAATCAGCCCAGACTGCACTTTGCTCCTAATTGATTTCTTTATGCTTGGATTAACTGCTGTTTTTATTTATTTATTTTACCCATGTAGTTCAAAATATGCAAACAAACAGCTCACACAGAAGAGGACTTTTAGTTTGCTAGTTAAAATCAATTCAAAGCAAAGCTGTCATGTTTTTACTGCTTTTCTGAGTTTTGACTGAGAGCTAAATATGAGAAGAAAACATATGTTCTAGAAATAGTTCACATTTATATAAATAGTAGTCTACATTTGCCACAGAAAATATCATATAGACATTGGCTGTAATAACAGGTTGCTGTCATTTTTCATTGGTCAAGTTCAGACTTGAAAAAAAGACCCCAAATAAAGGTGGCAAAAAGAATCAAAACATCTATACAATGTCAAATGACAGACACTAAAAAGGTAATTTCTATAATCAATAGACTGATCAGTTTTAAGTATTTTTAAAGCAAAAATGATGAACATTCTGTAGTTCCAGCGTAACAAATGTGAGGATTTTATAAATGAAAAACATAGTGATTTGAAGATCTTTAGGTTTTGGACTACCGGTTGCAACCCTACAAATATTAACAACCACTATTGAAGTAGGAGTTGGTGAAGGCATTTGACATATGCCATGTACTGTATTTGAATTAATCCATAGTTACTGTATACTGCACCACAACAACTTGTATTTCATGTGTTAAAGAAATACAAGAGAAAAACTAACTCAGCAAGAAAACTGTGATGTGTGACTGGTAATCCACCCAGCACCCCCACTGTGTGACAATGGAGAAGAAAGGCGATTAGTACCATGGATTAAATGATCTGACAGAAGTGTTTATGCCTACGCCTTTAGTGACTGAATACAACAAACACACATGTCCATCTATGCATTGATTGTCTATAAGGATTTGCAGCAAAAAGTGTGTTGATGAAACATGTTTTAACTACACTACTGTCTACTCCACGTACTGTTTCTTAAGGAAAATAGGAAATGGCAGCTATGCATGATTTTGGTAACATTTTTTACAACAGACCATAGAAAAAATTACTTCTCAACACGTAAACTTTTGAGAGTGCATCAAGCCTGAGCAGATGAACTGCACCACAGCAGACTGACCCATGAAGAGACATTTAATATTGTAGCTTTATTTATTTTACACTGCAACGTGCCTGTACATAAGGGCTTCATTTTTATGCTGGTCGTTGTTCAGCTTATTTCAGATAGACTTTCACTAAAGAAAGAGAATATTTCTTGTACATCTGCAATAAGAATATATCTGGCCTGAGTTATGACAGTGTTTCTGCTGTTGATTCTGCAGTGATGTTTAATTAAACTCTTTTAGCGGTCAGCGGTCAGTTAACAATAGTTGTTAACACAGAGTGGGATGGGAACAGGGATCTTTCTGTTATGAGTCTGTGTAACCAATAGGACATCCTGTGCTTGTTATTGAAGCAGAGCTGTTGAGATGACTGACCTTTGTAAATGCTGCGCTCAGGCTCACACGGCATAAACTACTCAGGAATATCATCTAACGTACAGCCTTTGAACAGCCAATAACATTGTCCCTGTGGGAGATAAAAGCCTTTTTTTAAATAAATGTCACACAAAACACCTCCAATTGACAATAAAACTGCATGGTGGGGGTGAGACAATTGGTTGCATGTTAAAGGGCGTACAAAACACTTTCCCACTATAGTACTGAAAAGACAATACATTTGTACAGAACCTAGGTTTTAACCTTACACTTCTCTTCCACCTGCCACCTGACGTCTTGTAAACCTTTAATTTGGTAAGTGAACAAGTGAAATCTACTTTGCAAAAATTGTGTGCAGCATCACTGTGTTGGTGCTGGAGCCCAGTTGATACTGGATTTCAAGTCAATATCAATCTGTATTACAGTATTAAAAAACATATTTTAAAACACATCAAAGGAGCAAACGTTGATGAGGATTCCCTAATGGTTTCCACCAATTTAGCATTCCATTTCTACAAATTTGTTGACTCAATGCAGCCGAACCAGATATTTCATGTTTTTTATTTTACGCAGTCTTAGTCCTCGTCAAAACCCTGGTGCCTAGATCACCCACTCAGCCATCGACAGTTCAGTGGGTGCACCGGATGTGTTATGCCAGAAGCGGCTTATGTAGCCTTGAGCTGCTAGTCTCAAGCAGAGATGAGGAGCAGGCTACAGAGGTCTAGAAAATTCACTTCTTTCAAAATAATATCTAGTTTTCAAACTTGTAGTAAAAATTCTTAGAATGTATAGCACAGCGACACATTTTAAGATATAAGAAGAACAACAGAAGAATTTAAATTAAAATATCATCGGATTGATGCAATCATACAAATAGCTTCACCAAAATATTTTTTTATTGTTCCTGAATATTCTGGACTGCATTTGTCTGTAATATAATTTCTTGTTATTAGATGACAATATGCATTCATATACCTGCAATAAACTAACATCGACTAATTTATTGGCCCAGGTCTAGTTTATAATGTTTAATACAGACATGCACTGCTTGCTACTAGACACTGTTAAGGCTGCTGGTGTCAGAATTGATGCTTATTTTATGTCCGCACATATATTAAGTTGCTCTGCATAAGAACATAAGCTAAACAGCTGAAATGGAAAAGCAGAAAGTGTAAAAGAGGAAGAGACAGAAGTAAAGGATTTCCAAAGGGAAAAAAAAAGATCTGGAACAGGCTGAAACAGATGGACAAAGAAAACCAGCAGAGCTAAAAAGTCAGGGGGAGGTATAAAGGAAGAGAATGTAAAAACTAATGAGAAGTGGAAGGATAGATGGACAGAGAGATGGATTGATACATAATAGATGGATGCACAGATGATAGTTAGGTGCAAAGAGTGAAAGATAAAGAGATAGTTATTAGTTATGGAAACTAGGGGTTTCAGGCTCTCATGACGTGCATTATTTACTGAAGGCAGTGTGGCTGGCAGGACCTACATGAACTTCTCAGAAAAAAATTCCAATCAACTTGCTCCAAAAGCCACCAGTCAAATCAACAAAACTCTAATATTCCCCCTACTAAGCCTCGGCAGTGGTCTGTGACAACACCCGTTGCTAACAGGCTTATTAAGTAAATAAATAAATAAGTAAGTAAGTAAGCCTGGCCATGAGATACACTTTCACACTACAAAACTTCATTCAGCCCTGCTCTGCTTGTGAGGCGTACAGTGCAACAAAGCAGACAGCCAGTTGGGGATTTTTCCTGAACAGAGGGACGGTGTTGCCAACGATGTGGATTCTCCCTCACAAAGTTATCTGAGGACACACACACAAACGGGAGAAAGCTTTATGTTAAGAATTAAATTCAGCAGGAGTTGTAACACTAATACAAACAGAGAACTCTGCTTGGCTTTTCCATCGATTTAGTGACATAAACCGGGATTTTTCCTAGTGCCCTCATTTTTGTGTAGTTTCCTTCACCTTTATGGGGCATTTTAGCATCTTTCATCTTTGCATCTTATTGTTTTAGTTTCACAGCCTGACACTTTACTGTTTTGGTTAATTCTCATCTGTGTTAGTTCCAGATGCAGCAGGGGAAAAGGTTTGAAAAAAAACCAAAACAATGCACACTACCTGCCCAGCACCCAACAGCAGATAAAGTTAGCAAGTAGCTGCTGAACATAGCTGAACATTTAGCAGCTAAGGAGCTAAATATTTCCCTCAGGAGTTGGTGGAGACCAAAACAAAGCTAAAAGCATAGTGAACATAAACTTATATTCATAAGATGGACAGAAAAACAACCCTAAATGAATGCTAAATACATCTCTGCTGGATGTATATATGCAACTACTGGCTAATAAGTTCACCATATCAACATAAACATGTTAACAGCTCATCCTTGCTGCCCCCATGTTGCCAGAAAATCAATAAATGCAGGTTTAAAATCCTATTTTTTTGCTGACTAGTATGTGTGCCTTTAGCAAGGCATAGTTTTTACAGTATACTGAACACAAAGGTCAGGAAAGTCTGACACTGGTTGGTTTGGAATAAACAGAATAGTTTAGTAAAACCAAGAATGAAAGAAAACTACGTTAGCGGAGGAAAGTCAAACTTTATCAAAAAAAAAATCAAGCGAAGTACCACCAGCTGTTTGGCAGGTAAAACAGAGTGTAGTACAACATCTCTACAGCAATAAGAGCTCAGAAACCAACATGAAGATGAAATTAAGTAAAAGAAGACTATTAAATAATTGCATATGTTTTGCCAATATGTTCTGCTGTTGGGTCGATTTAGTACCCAGGATATCTTTTGACACCTTCCAGGGGTGCCACCAAGCCTCAGGCTGTGATCAGATGCAAGGCTTTGTAACAGAAGGAGCTAAAAGCATGCAAGGAGCATGTCTTCATGTTTGTTGCTATGCAACAAGAAAGTTTTCAGTGTTTTTAGATAATGGCTTTGGCATTTTTGTGTTTATTAGAAAAGTCTTTACTAGAGAGTTCAAAGGGCAGGCACACAAGAAAGATTGAGAGAGAGGAGAGAATTACGCAACAGATGTCTTTATCATATCTACTATGTTATATTCATATCGTATACTAAAAACTCAAGCTGCGCTACAAGGCATCTCAGCTTTACTGGTCATGGGGAAGAACTACTCATCGTGCCAGTTGTATTTATGCTATTGGTTTTATTTCCAATGTCTAAAAGTCAGGATCAGAATCAGAAATAGTTTATTAATCCCAGAAGGGGAATTGTTTTTTTGGATGTCTTTGCCTCTGCAATTTTGACCCATTTTGTTCAGGTTGTGTGAGTCAATCCCCAAACTTCAGCAGTGTAGTAACAACAATACCAGTTAAGCTAGCTAACAAATATTCATAAACTGACACAAACACATGGATGACTCCCCTTAATGCATACCTGCAAGACAAACGTTTTGTTTGTCTTTACGGCCGCTCACCCATACAAATCATTTAGTAGATGCACTGATCAGAGATCAGATAAACGCTACAACAGCTTGTGCATCTTCTGTATGAAAATGTATTTTAAAATAGTTGAGCCACATTTTCCTGTTGTTTTAATGACACAGGGAGAATGGACAATTTCTGAGAGGCTTTTTCCACAGGCCGCGTCCTATAGTTTTTAGTCTTGCATGTTTCATGTGATGCACATGTTAAGTTAACATATATTAAAGCTGGATCTGTCTTCCTTTACCCAAACTGTGTTACACACAAAACAACAAGGTATCCAGTCTGGCTGAGATGTGTATTCGGAAATTAGCTGACAAGTCAAATCTAACTACCACATCCTACATGCACACTGACATCCCAACTTCCATTTCCTTTTTTCCGGTTTTCACACACCCAGGTCCTGGGACCACTCCACCAGTTTACTAGATAAATCCTAGAGCCAATGGCATGCAACAGTATAGGGGGACACAGTACAATAAAAACATGGTTCTCCTCCACAATTTTCTATTCTTTTCTTTTTTTACTTTATTCTAATCTTTACTCTCCAATTATAAAATCACCTCATGGTTCATCTGCTCAGAACTCGTAGACATATAAAACATAACACAAGGGCAAACTATCTAAAATATTCAAATCAGCTGCTATAAACAAATGTTGTTGGACCCTCCAGAATCAAATTATATCCACCTCATAGTACATATCAGATCAGAATCAGAATCAGAAATACTTTATTAATCCCAGAAGGGAAATTGCTTTTTGATACAGTTACAATGCTCGATAAAGTTATTGAAAAAAGAATAATAAACAGTAGAAAATAG
>JAVQJD010090665.1:0-27575 GCA_036023655.1 Nannoperca australis
GCCTGGCCTCTCCCTCATCAAAGTCCTCCAGTTCAAACTCCCAGAGCCTTCAAACAAGAAAACACAAGCTTCATCGCCACTGTTCCTCTCTTCCTCATTACAGACAGATTGGTGGGACACGAGCAGAGATAAGGTCGGGTGTAGTGCTGGACTGTGTGTGTGTGTGTGTGTGTCAGTAACTCACTGCACTCTCAGTGTGCTTTTGCTCTGCTCCACCAGCAGCTCAGTCATATCTTCAGCAGTCACCTCAGACGGGAGCTGGTTTTTCTGCTGAAGCCTCAAAAGTTGGGTCACCAGTGCGATCTGAACAACATAGAAGAGACCACATGTCTTTATGTTAAAGTACGAGACTTCCGCTGCTATTTTACTTTGAATGAAAACTACAGCGGGTCTTACCTGAGACTTATAAGAGCCCGTGTGCCAGCAGGTCTGCAGAGACACTCATATATGGCTGTGTCAAAAAGCACCTGTGAAGGAAATGACAAAATTACAGGCCTGTGTCATGCAAGAAACTAATGGACATGTGTTTAAGGCATAATTTAAATAGGGAAAGTGCCAGCAGATTGAAAACTAAATGAAACACTGTTCCAAAGCTGATGCACCAGTATACATCAGCTAAACCAGCTAATCTAAGTGGCATTTTGGGGCAGTAGTGAGTTTAAAGTTCCTTGTACATGTAATCTGGTGCAAGTAAAAGGAAAGCTTTGCCATGTAAAGTCTGGTATGTAATCAGTAGGTAGTATGTCCTTTTAAAACGGACCCTGAAAGAAAGTGCAATGACTGCAAAGAAGCTAAAATTGGGGTGACATGGCAAGAGGGTTTGATCTTAGTGGCTTAGTTGCATAATTCTACTTAATTTGAAGCAGCTGTAGCATTAAGGCAGATAAACAAGGTGTTACAGTGGTCCAGGTGCCAGGAAATAAAAGATGAAACTAATTATTTTCTCAGGGACAACATTGCTCTGATTGTGACAGTAAAAGCGTGACTGAACATGCTCTTAGAAGTACACTTCATAGCTATGAGTAAACTCAGTCACCAAACGGATGGATTAAGGTTTTCTGTGCAACATGAGATCCAGAATGATTCCTCCAGATAAAATATGTGTCCTTTGAGCATAAATATTAATGGACATACATTATTTATGGACAGAAGTAATCTATTCTCTGTGTTTCATTCAGAGCTCTTCTTTGACAGTTGGTACTTTCATTTGACGACGTTTCCAGGATAGGGAGAGTAAAGTTGACATGGAAGACAAACCCAAATTTAAAGTCCGTATTAAGGTCTGCAGAGCAGCAAACCACAGGATGTAAGAGCTGAAGAAAGTGTCTCGTATTGAAGATGAACATTTGTCAGGTATTCTTATTAAACAAACATCTAAACGTCTCTCTCTCTCTTCGTCAAATTAAGGTCACCAAGAAAACAATTAAATTCCACACCTTGGTACAACTGTAAAAGGACTTTGTTGGATTTGTCATCAAAATATTGTCACCATGCCGACAGCCCAGTCTCCAAAATAAAGGCCTCCATATTGTAATACATGTATTAAACAGATTAGCTTAGCTTTTAATACTATTAGTGGTTGGTCTGCCCTACGGTGGGCATATCTGTGGAAAGGACCATAGATTACATACAGTGTGTGGGTGGCACTAACTGCTGTATAAAAACGATGATTTGTTTCCTGACTTAACAACTGAGGAACATTTTCTGGCTGTTATACTGAATCATGCTGTAGCTGAATTCATTTATTTTTCTCCGCTGCTGTAATTGGATAGAATGGTAGAGAAAGATAGAAAAGGTTACATAACTGAAGTCTGTGTGTGTGTGTGTGTGTGTGCGTGCGTGTAGTTACAGTTACCCTGCTTTCTTATTATTGTTCTTTTTCTTAGTCAATCAATAGATCTCTTCAGTATATCAAAAGTCCAATTTTAATAACAAAAATTCTGTTGTAAGTTACAAGATCCCAAAGAGATCAATTTAATTCAATAAAAACATTTTTTTGTCTGACAAACACTCGAAAAAACTAACAAAAACAAAAATATAGTTAAAGTATGAAAGCAATAAATCTTACAATTTGAGTAGCACCAATACTTTCATCATCTGTCACAATTTCACAGTTATGCAACTATGGTGAATCCACTCTCAAACAGTCTCAATACTGTGTGGGCAATCTCCTCTTTAGAACAAATATTCATTAATATTGAGGACTCAACCAAATTAGTGACTCCATTCCACAGGTCTATCTCTCTAACGGGCAGTGAAAAAATACACAGCTAAAAGTAAAACAGAGTAGGAGAATGACTTTAGTGTTGAAACTGAAGATGAAGAGTGGGATGATATGTAGCTCAACCTATCTGGCTGATTTACTGCTAATAGAGCAAAGGAACTACAATTTAACATAAATTATATACTACATATTACTCCTGTGAGATGCAATAAAATGACCCCAGATCTATCAGTGTTTTGTAATGAGTTTACAAAAGTTTACAGAATGTGTATATATTCATATACTCTCGAAAGATGTTCTTAAAGAAATCAATAACATAACTGGTCAAACAGTGAATATTTCTCCTTCATTATGCATTCTTGGTATTTATAATCCCCCAAATAATTCTCCAAATTTATCAAAACTCCTGAGAATCCTCCTCTTCTGTGCCAGGAGATGTATTTTATTAAAGTGGGTGTTGGAGGAACTCCCTGACATCACACAGTGGTGTTCATGCTTCTAGTTATTTGGAGTCCTTGTAATCAAGACCTGATTATTTGCGAACGATAACAGCAGGGCTCTGTGGTCCAGCATGGGGACAGTAGATGTTTTATTTGTATGTGTTTTTATGTTTTGTTTGTACATTCCTGTTTTGTATTCTCATTAGCTTTTACATCTGTCAAATATGTCATAAACTAAACCTGTTTGAATAAAAATAAGCGTTTTACCAGTTTTCTCACTACTCAGCCTGGTTTCGTGATGCCACTTTATTTTTTAACAAATGGTCTAAAATGCAGACAGAGTGTAGTCAAATCAATAAAGAATGCTAATGTGACCTGAATGTGCACGCTGTAATGTCATTTCTAGTGGTGCATTCATTTGAATTAATTTAAAGTAAGTTTGGAGCTCGCAGTCTAAGTGAAGGTTTTCCACGTGCTAAAAGCCTCTTTTCTGCAGGAGAGAAGCCTCTCACCTCCATCCCATCCAAACAATACATCCACAGCAGACAACCATGACAAGCATGTGTTGTTTCAGGCAAAGTTTTCATACAAAAATCCATCCAGTCTCCATGCAGGTCGTGGAGGTGATTCTTGGTGGTAACTTTGGTGTGTTTGTACGTTCCGAATGGAGCTGGCAAAACAGAGTGATCATAAAGGAAAACACATCATCATCTCCCAAGAAAAAAACTCTACAAAAGAAAGTGTGTGAGCTGAGAAAGATGGCGATGTCTTCACTGTCTGGGAAATACTCCTTGGTTGGTTTGAGAAGTGTTTTTTCTTTTATCACAAAGGTAACATCCTTGTAATATGGATATTTTACAAATCATACAGAGCTTGACTTTTATAAGAACACTAACTTCAGGCAGTTTGTTGGACCCATCAAGTCGTGTTGCTGTGGAGATTTCTCTCAGCATTATATGTGTAGTAGGGACCTTTAGAGCACCTCGCTGTGTCTAGTGTTCCTGAAAATGATTAGAATGAGTGCATGGAAGACCAACAACCAACAACAACTGTATTTTTTTTTTGAAACAAGAAGGTTGAAACACTTCTGTAGGGCGAGAAGGCTTTTTAACCCCTGGAAATGTATCCTTGTTTAAATGCCCTAAAGAAGGCATGAGCCAAAACACGGTACTTGTTTGTGTATTTTACAATAACCCACTACAAACATGTATAATGATAAGAATTATTTATTTATTCAAACCCACTCTTAAGACATGCACCCTGTTTTCTCTTTGACCCGTTGAAAGTGTTGTTAGTCCCACCTTGCTAGTTCGTAGTTTCCATCACGTCACATGTCATTCTTTCCAGCTACATGATAGGCTTCAGTTTACTTTTGGATTTAGCTGTTTTCTGAAAACTTTGGATGTTTATGTGCATGTTTCTGGCCATGGTGATTGATATGTTGTTATGCACTTATTATCCAGGGGTGCTGATGAGCAGTTTCTTGCAGTGTTAGTGGATTAAAAATGTTTTCACTAAATTTTTCTTTAGTGTTTAACCTTAATTATTTTACACTTGAACTCTGTCTACAGATTGCAGTTAAGGTCAAAGTTATTTAAAATAACAATAAGCACTGCTGAAGAACAGTATGCACTGTATGAACTTCTTCCACAACTTATGTTTGTGCTTTTTGTGTAATTTCTGTCTAATGATACTAATCAAATTATAAAACAACAACTATTTTGTGTTTTTAATTAAATTTTTCTTTTTGTTCAGTCATTGCTAGCTTTAGCCTGTGCCAGAAGAAGAAATTCCTTTTACAACCAAAGACTATTAAATTGTATTACTTTTAATGTATTTCCTTAAATTTATAGATTTGTGTTATTTATTTATTATTATGTGGTTTATCACACAGCATTTTAAGTAAGTTTCAAGTCGCTGCAAGTAGATTTTTGTTGGAAATTGATATCCTTGAGACGTACTGTAGAACAGGGCAGTAAAACACTATAAGGTGGTGTGAAAATCAAGAAAAGCACAGTTATGGTCCTGTAAGTATAGTAAGTACATTAAAGAACTGGTGTAATTTACATGAAACTTATTCAGAAATGGTATTTTTTTAATACTAGAGTAAAGATTTGGCTGTAATGATTCCAAACAATATCTGTCATGGTTATTGTACTTCGGAGATGCAGTGTATAATTTAACAGGACAGGACAAAAAACAAAAAAATTATTTAGCTTCGAATGGACATTTATGCCATTGTACATTTTCTAGTTTGATACACACACAGCAGTCCTGCTTGAGTCCAACTATATCAGAACAGAGAGGCTCGTTTACCTTCTCTGATTACTGATTTCAAAATACAGCAAGATCAGGATTACATTTGGTTTCATTTCAGGCATCAAGGCAGTAACAAATAGACAAAATCTGAAAGTGTGTAGAGTTCTGATGAGCTAAATATTGAAGAACTGCGAATATTTACACTGATATTGCTGGTGTGATACAGCTTTAAAACCAATGATCATACTTAGAATATAAAGTCTTTCTTTCTTCCTCTCTCTGTCTTCTATAACCTCTAGAAAGTATTCCAAAATACATGCAGACAACAGACACATGCACACAATCTCATATTCACAGATTGTTTCACACACACACACACACACACACCACCCTGCAGGGCTGATAATTTAGAGCCCTAATGGATCTTGTGTATGGGTGGTGGTCACATTTTGGCTGGCATTTGCATAGATGAATGACTTGTCCAGTCACTCCGTCTCTGCAGTGCACCGAGGCTCTATTGTCAAAACCAAAAGAGCAGAGCGTCCCCACAGACCCGCGGGCAACCAATCAGGAGTATGGTTCTTATTAGCAGGCATCCATTGTGGGTGACAAGAGGAGATAATTACCTTTGACTACAAGAGCTCTTGCTCTCTTTCTCCCAATGGCAACAATGCTTGGCGTATCATAGACACTGTGGACCACTTTAGAGATAAATATAGACCCAGTGACTGAATTGGGCATGTCTATGATTTGCAAGGTGCTTTGATTGTAATACCTTATAGTCCTTAAATATGTTGATTAATCAGATACACGTTGACATCAATGCATTAAATCTGCTTGGATTTGTTTCTGCAAATACGGATGAATTCTGACAGAATGGCATGTTTCTTAGCAATGCCTGTACCAGTTTTTCATCACTTTGTCTTGATTGATCTCTGTCTGAAATAGACGCACACAGCTCAGACTGTAACACAGAAACACATCAGAGGAAAGGATGCACCCCCCTCTCGTCTCACACACACTGAGTATATAAACAGTACCCGGACAGATTTAGAGTTAACAAGATAGGATGATGTGAATAGAGGGCTAGCGGGCATGCTCTGTGATTGACAGGCCGGGACGCTGTCAGCTCCTCCAGGCAGGCATCAGCGAGCAGCAGTCCTGCTACTGTCAGAGTTCTGTTCTGGTCTACTGTGCCACACATACATATGCACATGGCCAAGCACACACAAATGCAAATGGGGGATGGACACACAAATAAGCGTGTGCATGGATACATGTCTACGCACGCACACAGACACACACACACACTGTCTCTTTTTCTTTCTGTGTCACTCACACACACACCCATGCACTCACGCACTTCCTGTCCTTCTGCTATGCCCCAGCTGTCAAAAGCCAGTTAAATAACGAGTCTGCTGCTCTCCTTCCTTTTTGTCTAGAGGCTGAGATGCTGGTTATTGCTTGTATGGAACAGTATATATGTGCTTTTCTCCCAGCTGCAGCGCGGCCAGCCCACATGGGGAAACGTCTCATGAGGCTCTGAGAATATCCAGGCACGCCTGCCCATCTCGGTTTAGATTTAGGCAGTGATAGGCAGCCTTGCACTGTAGCTAACCTCCTTTATTAATTCACTTCCCAGGGAAAAGGAAAAGTTATGTAGCAATGCATCCGATGTATTGTCCTAGTTTATGCACTGTGGGACCTTGCCTACACTAGGGGTTTGTAGAAGCCTGTGATTTATAAATGGATCTTCATAAGTTACAGTACAACATAATTGACCTCCGACAGGTCTGTGGTCAGTGCCATTATAAACATGATTTCCAGGTGGCACAACGTTTATTATTTACACACATTTATGTCTGAGAGTGTTGTTTTATGCATTTAGGCATTTCTGCAGTGTGAAGTGCCTAGAGCTTATGGAGCCAGAACAGTGACAGTGGAATTTAGCATCAAAAAGAAAACCTGAACTTGATATTTCTTTTAATCTTTTGGTTTTTGTTTAACGATGTCATTTTTGTCACTGTTTTAGCGTGGAAAGGAGGGGTTTGAGGGGAGGGGCAAGGAGTATTAATCTGCATACTAATGGAAGAACGTCACTGCCAAAACAAATAAAGGCAAGGGGGGAAAGACCGCACATGTAGGGCTTTCATGAGTTCACCTGAACTGCCAAACTGCAGCAGTTTGTCTCTGCTGCTGTTTGCTCACGTTCAACCATCAATGTAACCTAATGTTAGCTAGCTGTCATGTATTAGCAACGGTTAGCGCTCTGCCAGACTAGCATAACGTCTCTTGTGAGCGGACGAGAGACGGCTGCTCCAGGAACAGTGAAGAGTGACGTCCTCTCATTAGTATGCAGATTATACACCAATCACGCTCTCTTGGCCCCTCCCCTCAAACCCCCCCTCTCCAACCGAAAAACAGACATCGAAAAAAAAACTGACATCGGAAAAAAACTGGCGTCAAAAAGAAAAACAACATTGTAAAACAAAAACTGAAAGTGTAAAAAGAAACTGTCATTGAAAAACAAAAAAAATATCAAGTTCAGGTTTTCTTTTCAATGCCAAATTCCGCTGTCACTGTTCTGGCTCCATAGGAGCTGAGAGGGTAACATATGATTGACAACAGAAAGTGAAGTTGCCAGTGCAGTTGTTCTCGGGTAAAGATTTAGTTTGCTGTTAATCAGTCAGTAGAGGTGACAGTGCTGAGTGTAAATTGAAAACTCTAAGTGTGAATAAGCCAAGCAGAAAATAAAGATGTAGGTTTCGCTTTTGTTTTAAAGGTATGCTGCATGCCAGAATCAAAAAGCACCACATTAGAATATTTAATAGAAGACTAAGAGTCTACAGCCAGCTCTATGAGACTGTTTGGCAAAGCTTTAAATGCTTTGAGCTAAATGCTCATTGTCTCATAATCTGCCCTTGGTATAACATGTTCACCAGCTTAGTTTAGCATGTTAGCATGCTGACATTTGCTAATTAGCACTAGAAACAAAGCACAGCTGAGGCTGATGGGAATTTCAGTAGATTTGCAGGAATTTGTTCATAAACAAAAATACTGGAAAAATGACAACCGTTCACCTGATGATGGCGCTAGAAGAAATGTTGATTGTTGTTGCCTGTGAATGATTTTTACATGTGTATGAACACTTATGGTTTAAGGATTTAAGCACACTTAAACACTGTAAGGATTTGTTCATGTTAAATTCTTAATAATCAAACATGATGGCCGCTATAGTGTGTTTTATTTTGTTATCAATCATTCATTATTCCTTCATGGACGTTACTTTACAAACTTTTGCTTTTCACAATACCCACAAGCTTGGTTTAACACTGTAGATCACATCTCTTCATCATTTGAGTCTTCACTCAGGTCTGACCTCCCATTGCAATCTTTGACATCTGACTCTGCTTCCAAATGCTGATAATGCCTATTAACAGAAAGTTTTGAATGTATCCGAGTGATTGCAAAGCTTCTCCGGCTTTTTAGTCTTAATGACAGAATCTGCAAATATAATTACTGCTGCAAGAGAAACCAAGCCACAGATAGCGGAGAGAAGCTGTCATCTGCTATTGTTTTCCAGTCCGTGTCCTCCAACTGAACTTCACCGACCGACAGTTTAATTGGTTTCAGGGAATCGTGTGTGAAGAGGAGTCATGACCTTGATCTTTCTCCCGATAAGTGATTTTTTTTTTTTACCAACTATACATGCAAATATGCAAAGTGTGTGTGTATGTGTGGTAGGGAGTTGAGAGGGAGGTAAACAGATACAGATTGTCTCATTTTATTGTGTGTTTAGTGGCTGATTAGAGGTCTAATTAAATACAGTGTTAGTGAGTTCAGAGGCAAACAGAGGAGACACTGACCCTGTGACTTCTAATGTACCCCGGGGATCATCTGAACAAAGAGAGTAGATGCACCCAGGCTGATAGAGTACATGCATTCAGAGACTTTGAACAAACAAGCACCATCAGACCTTTATCACCAGAACCTGTCCTTAATTCACTCTTCACCTTGCATGATAAATATTAATAGGAGGGCAGGGGGGAAATTAAGTAAAACTAAACAAGAACTCATGATGACGTTGGCTTCAGTTCAGGCCTGCAAGATAAAAGCACAGCATTGCAAACACTCAGTATAAAAGCACTAGTAAAAATGTCACAAACTTGTAATATGCCCAAGATAAACTGTGCTCCCAGTGCAAGCTATGATCTAAAACTATATTTAAAACTCTGCAGAAACAAAAACAAAACATTTTGGGTTTAGCTGAAATTTCTGCTGTCAGTAGCCATCAACAGCCAATCACATTATTATCACATGTCCTTATGTTGTGTTGATGCTTATTTCAGAGTAATATCGTATCAAATAGTTAATGTGAGAATGCTGAAGTTAATGTTTGGCATATAATCGTCCTCGTTACTCTATGCTATTTAACTTAACCTTTAGACAGGTTCTGCCTGGAAACTGCAAAGTGGATGATCAAAAAAAGAAAATCACATTTATTATTAATATTTTTCTTTTGGAAAGCTACAATATGTGAGAAACACAAAAACAATATTGGTAAAAAATAAAGCAGCAGAGACCTCAATATCCTGACTTTCACTATTCAGTATGGGGCAAGCTTCAAAAACGCTTGATCCTACATGTCCCACAATGCAACACAATAGCATCTTTTATTTGTCTTTCGAACTCTATCCCCAGTTTGTAACATCAGCTTGTCTCTTACAATCTTCTAGTTGATGTCATCTGGGTTATTGTCTCAGACTTTAGACAGCTGCTTACAGAGCCACATATCAAATGAAACCTCTTTTTCACAGTCGGAGCATTACTCCCTATGACGAATAACCTGAAATCCGTGCTGTTAACAGTACACAGAAGCAGTGAGACTGAGAGTGCAAAGTGTATCAGCATTGTTGTGTGTTGTCAGTGTCATTATCAGTCATTTAAGCTAAAGAGAAGGAAATTGTTTTAAATGATCCAAAATATCACTGCAGAGGCCAAATCTTTGATTTCCATTTAGCTTGTGTTCCTCCTCAGAACCGTGAAGGCTATTTCAAATGCAAACCCTCTCTGCTACTGCCCCCCCACACACACTCCACAACCCCACCTTTTTATTCCCCAACCCTCTCATCCCCTCTCCACCCCATTTGTGCCAACAATGCCCCTCTCACCGCACCGCCCCACTCTCAACAGGCTTCTGTGGAATTTATTCAAATATTTTGACATTTCGCCTCCCCTCACTTCCCGAGCAGAAATGATTTGTGACAGCTGGAGATGGGCTCGGTCGGAGGAGCTTCCTCCAACACCCTGCCTTCTTTCCCCCCCGTCCTTCTTTGTAGAGAGGCCGATTTTTCTCCCATCTCTTTTTCCCCCACCTTTATTCACCGCTGGTCCTCCTGTCAGCTGGCAAAGGCCTTGAAAGCTCCTCTCAGGTTTTTTTTATGTGACTCCACAGTGTGATAGACAAACTGGGTAATAGTCCTCTATTTGTTGACATTTTGTGTTTGCTGTCTTTTTTGTGCCTTTTGCTCAGTGCCCACCTACTGTTTGATCCTGTACTGACACCATGTATTGGCAGCACAGAGTGTAATCCTCCTATGAAACAGCTTTCATCTGAATCCTCTAAGGCTACAGTACAGACTTCTTTGATTGTTTTTAGAAGATGAGAATATTAATTAGATGATCACTGTTATACAGTAGGATCACCTGCAGGATGATGTACATACAGTAAGTCAACTGTTTCAAGGTGCCTTTTTCCCCCCACATACATTTCAATAGGCGACAAACTGATAGAACGTCAAAATGAGGAAGCATGGCATCAGGCGGTGCTGCCTGTGACAACAGTGTGCAGACTACAGCGCAGTGCACTGACAACAAAGACTCCATTTGAATAATGCTGCTCATTAGTTGGGGAACAGGGCCTTTTTCTGTTGGCGCCTATCCCTGGTCACTTTGCACTGCTGCAATAGACAAACACACACACTCGACACCAAGGTTGTCATCCATCACCGCACTGAGAGAAAGGTACAAGCTGCCCAAGACAAATGCGACTTTCTTCTTTTTTTTATTTCCTCTGCAATGATTAGACATTTCCTGTGGTGGAGCAGCACAGCATCCGCACAGAGAGAATAAAATGATGCCAGCTCTCTCATACTGTTTGGTTCCATCTGAAAAGAGCTGATGAAGAAAGATCTGAAAATCCAGCGGAGACTTGAGCTGCTGGAAATCCTTTATCAACTCCAGTATCAGCACACTAAACAGTAATGAGCCTCCTGACTCACCAGATGCAGAAACACTCATCAGTACAATTTGACATCCAAACAGGATCTGTCTTTTGAGACTGATACCACTCTCATGTTTGTACGGTAAATATTCTATCGCAAGTAGCTGGTTAGCTTAGCTTAGCATAAAGACGGGAAAACAGCTAGCCTGACATTGTCCAAACGTAACAAAATCATCTCGCCACCACCTCTAAAACTCTTTTTATGTTGTATTTTGTTTGTTTAATCCGTACAGAAACTGTAATGTAAAAACAACACGTTCATGCAGTTTTGTCGTCACCATGAGACAATTAGCGGAGACTCCAGGAAGTTACTGAAGCCCAGCCAAGAAAAAGTCTGACACATAATCCCCAAAACCCACAATGTTTCATTCTTACATTTAAGCTTTTGCAAGGATTAAGTTTATAACATGTTAATTAGTGAGCGTTAGAGGTGCTAGTAGGTGGATTTTGTTACCTAGACAGAGCCAGGCTAGCCGTTTTCCCCTGCTTCCAGTCTTTGTGCTAGGCTAAGCTAACTAGCTTGCGGTGGTAGCTTCATATTTACCGTACTCACAATCCGAGTGGAATCAATCTTCTCATCACAACGAGAATAAGCAAATTACCCATAATGTTTAACTATTCCTTTAACTTGAACATTTTAAACATTGTATCATTGGTGATGTAAAGGCATAGAACTTTATGCAACAACTCTCTTTGTCAGGCAAATCTATCTGCAAGAACATGCATGGGCACATCTCTAAAATAATTTAATTAGGGCTAATCCTTTATGCAAATGCAAAGTCCTTAAAAGTAAATAATTACACTAAAGAATACAGGAACATTGTGACTGTTTGAACAAACCTGCGGAAAATCTAACTGTGGCTCTATAAAAGGAGAGAATCCGTCATCTGCCAAGGACAGCCAGAGCTAATAAGTGTGTAACATGATAGAAAAGAAAATTAGTTCATAGCTGTCATCTTCTTGATGAAGAGGCAATCAAAATCAAAGTGAATCATTCCGTGAGGAGGATTGTGTTTTGGAATTCAAACGGGCAATGCTTCAATATGACAAATCAGCCGGTGTGGTGCATGTTGATTGATTCCATCCATGAAAACCTAATAGATTTAGCCCTCTGTGAATTTGGCTCTCATTAACCTCGCAGCGTTTTCATATGAGAATGTATTGGAGCCATTTTATCCACCACTCAAAGGCAATTCACTGGGTGATAAATCCTTTGGCTTATCTGGCTGCAGGTGACAGCACAGCAGAGCACTGAGGCTGACTGGGGCACAAACACAGAAACACACTCAAAAACACATGCACAGAGACACACACTCATGCACATTCCACATAAACACGTACAGACACATACTGCAGAGACACACGTTTTCTTGAAAGGGTCGCCATGGTGACCCATGAGCGGAAAAACCTTGCGATCCGACCGGAACCGAAGACATGCTCCTCGACCCGAGCAACCAGCCGCAACAGAAAAATCTTCCTCTCAGCTCCCCCAAAAAAGAAGAGGAAGAAGAAGCAGGGAGAAAAAAAAACAGAATTCAATTACACAGTCGAAACCCACTCCTTGCCCTCCGGGAGTGATATCAGCACCATTTAAAAGTCTGATTACTCACAAAACCAATAACATTTTGACTCCTTGGTAATGGACCAGTAGATTAGAAAATTTAGATTACATTTAACTGCCTGTAGATTCTCATTAAAACGCCACCAACTAGTTAGAAACAATAGGTAATTAAGAGTGTAATGAAGCGCACTAGCATTGGCGCACGTCGGCTGTATGCTACTCTTGTGGGACCCAGCCTTACTTTGCTCTTATCCTGCAGCAAAGCCATACCAGCGTCTCATTTGGGCAATACGACATATTTAATTAGATTAATGAATTTCGGTGGCGTCTCGGCGGGGTTGGTTGTGCTCCTTGCGGTGACAGTATAACAACAGATTATATATTAGGGGAGGCCTGCAAGCTGCAGGCAGGCCGGTGCAGGTTGGTTCCCCTGACAGAGGTGCGACGTGTGACAGTTTGGGTGGAACCTGTCTTAGGTTTACTCCTGCTAAATTGTCAAATGCAAATAATAATAAGCAAATGTGCTGCACGAGTAAACACAAACTTGTATCCAAAACTGCAGATTTGATTTAGCAAAGTGAGGCCTATTGAATTAAACATGATTGATTGTAACACAGGGAGAACGCAGACAGAGGCACGAAAGCCCAGGGTGATAAATGGGTTAGTGGCCATGTTTGGCTTTAAGCTAGTCTCTGTGGCTCTCGCCGGCCACAAGTAAATGCTTCTACACAAAATAAAGACTAAGACTAGAAAATGAAACAGGGAATGGGTCTATGAGGCTGACACAAACTTGGAGACTTCAGCCTCCTGCAACTGTCACAAGTTTTTAAATTGTTTGAAATGTGGATTAGCTCAGACACAGATACTGCATTTATCTAATCTAATATTCTGCATACCACATGAATGATTTCAACTTTATGACATACAACCTGATATGATGATATGATGTGTTTGACTTTGAAACAGGTTAGCTAATTAGGAAATATTTTTCACAGTGCAACCTGGATATGTGTCCTCTGAGTTTAAGTGTATTCACCTCTCCTCCACCCTGACACTTCTGCTTTCCATAGCAGCATTTCAGTGACACATGGCTCCCTTTTGTGTGGTGGAGACAGATAGTAATTCTCTTCATTTGCACACAATTCCAGGTGACCAGGTTAAGTTTAACTTTTGCACATTTTTCATTTTATTTATAGCTTTAGCATCAAGTTTAGTCTCAGGTTTATGTAAATATTTCTGATTTAGTTTTAGATTGAGATGTATATTAAGATTTGACTCAAAGTTTATAGGTTTTTATTTAGCTGTAATTTATTCTGTTGAAGGAAAGTTCAACTTCTTTAGAAGTTTTAGATTTAGAGTTAGCTTGAGGTTACATTCAGCTTGAATGCTAGATTGAATTTAGGTTAAGCTAGGTTTTCACATCTTTAATTTAACATGAAATTTACATTACACTTGTGTTTGACTAGCTGTAATTTTGATGCTACAGCATTTTTCTTGTTTAGCTTAATTTAGAAAAGAAACATAACTTAATGTTGACACACACACATATGGTAAAACGTTTATACACTTTACAAAGAGAGAATATACACTTAAATACACAATTTATGGACAACTTAAATGTTTAAAAGAGAAAAGGAAAACACAAATACCTTAAACTGTAACCTATTTAACTTGACATTTAACCACATTTAATTTACTGCCTGTGATTGGTCCGAAAGGTCATTAGCAACAAACAACACTGTAGAAATATTTACAGGCTGTCAATAATCTGTTAATCTTTGAAAACAGGATCTGTAGACCAGGTTTCTTTTGTAGTATCACACTGCCCTCTATAGGGATAGCTCCCAACTGCACTGCATTAATCCTCAACACAAAGATGTATTTTTTCAGTGACATACCCTCCTAAGCTTTTACTACATTTTAACACAGAGAGAATTACATTTAGCTCGAAAGCTTTTTAGCAAAGTTTTCCTCAGTTGAGCTTTAACCGGTGTAAATTGTAAATGGCTTGCTTTGCTATAACTTTTGCAATGATTTCAGTGACAGGCACAGATGTTGCACTGTCTATGTGTATATACACAGACTGTATGTGAATCACAAGGGGAATATGTCGAGAAAACACACACATATGCACCTCCAACCTGGCAGAGTGTTGTGCTTGTAAACACTTGAATTATTGAGCCAGATTCAAACACACTGTATCTCCAAAAGGAGTTGTGGAGGAGGAGGAGGAGGAGGAAGAGGAGAGACAGGGAGAGCAGATGGCCCAGTGCAGATAGACTCAGAGACTGGGAGCGAGGAGTGTTCTCTGAAGGACGAGGTCTTGTATTGTTGTGGCTGCGAGGGCCGCTCTGTCACACAGCGTACCAGGGGTCCCCAAAGAGCCAGGGTCTTATGGTGTCAGTGTCCCCCCAGTCCTCATCCCCAGCCCTGGCCTATTGTCATTGCTGTTTTTTAATTTCTCAAACGCAATCAAGTGTGACACAAACTGTTTACCTAGCGTGTCTGCCACAACCAGGAAGAGAAAAGGAGGAGGAAAAAAGCCAGGATCTCGGCACGAAATAATCCTCCATAATACCAGAGAGTTTAAAGAGGCTTTGCCAATATCTCCCCAACACCCCCTCCACCCCCACACCCCCCACCCCTCCACCTCTCTTTGCTCTTATGAAAAAAAGAGGGGGAGATAGAGAAAAAGGAAGGGGGGGAACACATCAGAAGAAAGCTGTTAAATTCGCCCCTCAGTCTCGTTTGGGATTGCTAATTATTGTTTTTAGAGTACAACAATTGAGGTATTAGGGCATAAGCGGCTGGAGATAACATCCAGAGGAAGGCGAGGGGAGGGAAAGGGAAGAGGAGCATGAGGGAGAAAGATAATGGGTCGACAGAAGGGGAGCTATGATAGGGTCTGGTCCATGGCGGTGTGTCTGTCTCTCACACAACAGTATAAGACACTGACTCACTCTGTCTCCAAGGATCTTGAAAAGTGAAGGAAACTTGACAAGGAAAAGTTTTGGATGTTGGACAGTTTGTGGATTAACAGAAATCAGAGAACAGTAGTTACCACGTCTGTGAGAGATGCTTACATATAATACATACAAACATCAGACTCACAACTACATTCATGAGTACACGTACACACACACACACACACACATGCACACACACAGACACAGACACACACACACACATACATACACACACATACACACACGCACGCACACGCACGCACGCACACACCCACACACCCACATACACACAGTGAGAATGTTAATATAACAACGGGATTGAGGTTAGGAAATTAGGAAGGAAGTTAAAGCTGCTTTATTTAATATTTTTATATTAACAATGGATCAAATGACTTCTTGTATGTGACACTTGTAGTTTTTATTATCAATTCACCAACTTTTCCACCTCAGCCAAGTGTAAGAATCTTGACTGTATGGCTCTGACGAACCTGTGACCAAGTCGCAGCATGTGCACACAGAACAAAGGTGATCCAAGTACTAATCCCTGTGGAGCTCCTTATTTGACACAACATGCTGTGGTTCTGTCACTCAGATATGACTATACCGGTTTACATGCAAGCTTTAATAATTCATCATTAGCTCACATAAGGATCATGTTGGGGCTGTTGGGGCATTGGTAGACAAAGTTATAAATTACACAATATCTAATCTAACATAATTCATTTTGTTCAAGTAAAGAAAATAATAAAAAATGTTGCACTGTATATTATGAGTACTAAAAAGGCAGGTGATGGCTTATGTCCCACAATAGAGAGAAAAAAGCATCCTGGCGCACATTCACACACACATTGGCTTTTATCCTGTGAATAAGCAGGCCAGCCAAAGTCATCTGGAAGCTTCCACATGCCAATGAATAAATAAAGCTGTAATTAGTAAAGAAAACAGCGCCACCTGTTGGTGTCCCACCCCTGTGAACCCAGACCATTATAGGGTGCTGTGGAAAACACCTGAGCATGCAAAGGCTGTGTGTTAAAGGGTTGGCACACATGCACAATGTGTGTGTGTGTGTGTGTGTGTGTGTGTGTGTGTGTATGTGTGTGTGTGTGTGTGTATGTGTATGTGTATGTGTATGTGTATGTGTATGTGTGTGTGTGTGTGTATGTGAAAGAAAGAAAGAGAGAGAGAGAGAGAGAGAGAGATTTTTTTCACATGGGCCACCCGTGTAACCATGTGTGTTGCATGGCTTCCATTTGTAAAGAGGCTTACTGAGCATATGTGTTGGTATTGTGAGAGTGTGTGTGTGTTTGTGTGTTTCTCCGTGTATGCGTGTGTATGTGAAGGGGTCCAACTGCGTGTCCTGGGGCCCACCTGGCAGCGCTGTGCAGATTCTGGGGCCTGAGCAGCTGGCCTGGGGGCTGGTGAGGGTGTTCAGCGGGGGGAGGTTTGAGAGGGGTGTGGGGGGTCTTCCATGGCCCCTGTCCCACCAGACCTAGACAGTAGGAGGCAGATGGACAGGCCACAGCCACTGCCAGAGGGCCAGAGGGGCCACGGGGCCGAGGGAGAGGGCCAGCCAAGACCAACTGAGCTCACATACACAGAAAAAGGAAAAAAACTGTAACAGATGAAATACATACAAAACTCATTGAATCTGACTGATTCTTAGATATTAATTATATACATTTTTAATTTGATTATTTTTACATGATACACACAAAGAGATCTTTGCGTTAATTCTCAAGCAATGGCAGCAGAAGAGAAGAACTGTGTATTTGCGTATCGCATGAGTTATGTTGTAATTTCCATTTTTAGTTGCTCCACTAAGCCTTAAAACATCATTCTATTTAATTACAAGTTGGCTCTTATTTTCATAGATCTGGCCATCATTTAAATTGGTTTTGGGTTAACTAACTAACTAACTAACTTTGTGTTTACCAATTGCTGAGATCTTGATCCAAAAAGGAAGTTCAGGGGTGTAGCCAAACTTATCTGGTAGATAAAATGAAAGCTGATGGTAAAATTATCACCCAAGGATTTCTGATGAGCTCACTTTCAGTTTCCCTTGTGAATAATGTAGTTTAGATAATCTAGTAAAACTGTTGGCCGGATCACCCTATGCTTGTGTTTTTCATCCTGTTCAACTTATTCGAAGTATTTCGCTGTGATCCCAGATCTCAGCAATAATTTTTGGGTGAGGAGAATGTTGACAGAAATGGCACACATGAGGGCCAAACCTATGAAAATAAGGTCCAAGTTGTAACAAAACTGAATTATCCTTTAACTTGCCAACTTTAACTGGTGAGTCCCAACATTTCTCACAATGACTTGGGGATAGCCCACGAAGGGACGGGAATATAAAGTATACGACTAAACTTTGTGAAAAAAATTGTATCACTGCTTCTTAAACAATGGATTTTTCCTGTATGAGCTCTGAATGAAGACCTTTGCGTTTTGATTCTTCTGTCACTGGAACCAAATCCAGATATTAGTGTATATTTTTTGTCACGCTAGCAACATCTGCAATGTCTGCAATGTTGGCCTGTTAGATGGTTGTTTGGTTCAGATTGAAATATCTTTTACTACAACAAACTTTTGGATGGATTGACGTTCATGGTCCCCAGAGGATGAATTCTAATCACTTCGGTGAGCCTCTGGCCCTTCCTCTAACGCCACCATGAGTTTGACATTTACGCCAATTGCATGGATTGTCCGAAAGTTTGGTACAGCCTTGTGCCCCCCACAGGATAATTGTAACAACTTTAAATAACTTTAGTGGTCTTGATCTTGACATTTCAGTTAGCACCATCATCAATACTTGCCTCAGCTGTAGTTTAGTGTTGAGTTTGGTGTCAATGTTAGCATGCTAATATGATAAAATAAGGAAATGAACATTAAACCTGCTCAACATCGGCAGGTTAGCATTGTCACTGTGACCATGTTAGCAAACTTCCATTTGCAATTCACTAAAAAAGCACAGCTGAACAATAGCTTTAGTGTCAGAAAAGAATGGAAAACACTTAATTGGTATTCAAGACTGCAATACTGTACATGTATTAATGTACGACACGCAGATGTTCATAAACATACATCCACCAATCACCAAGTCTCTTTTCAAACCTTCTGAAGCTGATTTTAAACATGCAAAAGCAGAAAGATGTTTCTTGAAAACTAAGCCCCACAACACCATATGGAGGTATGTTTTTAACACAGATTTGAAGGGAATAAGTGTGAAGGATTGACACAGTTTATTGTGAACATGTTCTATAGGTGGTGGTGGTGGTGGTGTGGGAGGTAGCCACCGGCTCCAGCAGTCCAGAGAGCCACAGATGCTCCACTGTTTGTGTGTTGACTCTCTGTAATTTGTTTGCTCTAATTTGTTTTGCCGTGCCAGGGGAGTTCCGTTTTTAATTTTGCTCTGTGTGTTTACCTCTCTTTGTGGATCGCTGATCTGTTAAGCAGTGAGAGAGAGGGAGAGACAGTCAGTGTGGAGGGTGGGCTGTTCAGACAGCCAAATTAAAAAAGGAGCAGTGCAGATTGTTTTAAGCTCTGGCAGCCCCTTCAGGCCCAAAGGCCTCGCTCACAGCCTGCACCTGCTCCGTCCCCCGGGAGCCTGGTTCCTGATCCGTGGCCCTCGCTTCTCCTCCCCGGGCCCCTAGCCCAGCCGCGTCCTCTCCTCTCCTCTTCTCTTGTTCCCTCTCCTACTTTTCTTGTCTGCTTTTTGTCCCCCCTGTTGACTTCCGTCCTTTTCCTTCCCCTTTGCAACCTCCATCCGCCCCCTCTTAAACTTTAACTATCCATCTCTCCCTTCCAAAAACTCCTGATGCTCCTTTCCACTTTCCTCCTCCCCAGCGACTTCCCTTTATCCCTTCATTTCTCAGTCCTGGCCTCTTCACCTCTTCTCTCCTCTCCACCACCTGCTCCCCCCCTCCATCCCTACTTCTCCTCTTGCTTCTGGATACTTCCATTTTTTGATTTGCCTCATTCGCCCTGGCTCAACTTCCTCCCATCCCCATCATTTTTTCTCTCTCACCCCTCTTGTAACTTTTTCTCTTCCAGTTCCTGCTCCTGTCTTCTCCTATCCTCCTCTCCTCCTGTCTCGCCTCCAGCAGCTGGCAGTCTTAATCAGCCCCCTTCCGCACCTGAATGATTGCGACTTGTTTGCCTGATTGAAAACACACAACCGCACATATAAAATACAGTCATAGGTATGACAATAATAACACAATCTGTGAGCGGTTATGATTACTAAACTACAGTGCAGAACTCAATAAAGCAGCATCATGACATCATCACTTTTATTTACCCTAGACACGTGATAAGGATGCAAATTAAACTCACAACTGCCTGTTTAAAATTGTCACAGCTATTCTTTATTGAAATAATCCAGTTGTTCCAGTTTTATGACTGCACGCCCATAGGTAGTTCAATCAGTCAGCTCTACATACACTATGGTACACTTTGTCACACATACAATATTTACATTACCCCAGCAGCAGTAATGCTATGACATGATTTCAATAACGAGACATTTCATTTTCATATGGCTTGATTAAAGCAGTCCAAAACTGTATATGATGCCCAGCCTGGATGAGGCGACTGAGAAGCACGCAACCCAAGCCAGGTCGGCTCGGGATGTGGACCACAGGACATCGTGATGTTGTGTTGAGAGTCCCAGTATCTGGATCAAACTCTGGCCTTCTGTCTCTAACTCACCTATCTATCCAAGCTTCTCATAGAAAGGGTCACTTCACCCAATCTGCAAAAAAACAATAACACGCATCTTCAAATATGTTCTCAGTTATCCCAAGTGGTATGTAGCCATGTAGATACTTTGTGTTTTGTGTGTCCAGGTGTCCTGGAGATATTAGTCTCTAGGATGTCTGTCTACACCCCAATTTAATTGTGATGGGTAATTCAATTTCCACAGCTGAAAAATCATATTTAAAGCTGCATTATGTGATTTTTTTGACCACTTGTAACTGATATACTATCACTTTTGCAGTTGATATGGCAAACTTGTTAGCAAACAGTTGCTAGAGTAACTAGTTTTTTGGGGTGTTTCTGTCACCCAATATTTGTCTGTTAAGCTGCTAAATGTTTCACTATGTTCACCACTTAGTCACTAACTTTGTTTACCATTTGGTGCTAAGCAGGTTCATTGTGAGCGACCCCTTTCAGATTACACAATGTCATTTGATCCTTTGTTATTGTGAAAACATGGATTATAGCTGCATTAAGTAATTCAAAAGAAACATCTCTTTCTAGAAGCCATGTTCAGCCCCAGTTGCTGGATCTAAGGCTGTAACTTCCAGATTTAAACAACATTTTTGGATTTGACACCATACATGGAAAGATCATGGATAAAGGTATGTCTGATTGTTAACAAATACAAGTCCCCTGTTAGCTTGTCATTTAAGTGACACCACGAATAATCATTTATTTTACATGGTGGTTTAGGCTACGTGTGTTGCGTTCAAATTCATTAGAATGTATGTTTATGTATGTTATCGATTGCTTGAACTTGATCTTTTGAAATCAGTTTCCCTGGATCTAATTTCTACCAAAGAAATAGCCCTTATGAAAACTGTTGACAGTGTCTGTGGAGTAACACCAACTAAATTCCATTCCCCTTTACTGTATTGAGGTGGCAGAAATCTTACATATATATCTAAAACCTGGAGAATTAAAACCAAAATGACCTGCACGGCTCTATACCACTTGATGTAGTGAAGTGAAGTGACCCTTTAACTTAAGTCACACCTACTCTATATGTACCACAATCTTTTTACAGCAACCATATTGCCATTATGAGCACTTCCACCAAGCTCAACACAAAAGACAAAAGCAAACACTTCCCGAGATGTTTTAGTCCATTTTACACCCATGGGTATTAAACTAGCCACGTTCACTTCTGTTGATTTGGTATCCTGACTGTCTCTGCAAAGACTCTTCATCAACTGCTTTGTTGACGACATTCACACCCGGGGAAATTCACGTACACTCAGCCAACATGAGCTGCACAGTCCTCACAATCATTAGAACACTCAATGTCCTGTACTACTGATATACACATGTATGTTTGCCATTCATTTGGCCTATACTGTTCTCTACCTCCATAGCAGAATGCTCACATTAAAATAAGGTGAAAATAAAATTTCACTATAGTGCAAAATAACGTCTCTCTTTGAGAGCAATAAGAAAACTAAGATTAACAAAAAATATATATTTGACACATTAAGATAATTTTGACAGAATAATAAAGTGGCACTGATAATAAATGATATTACAACAAAAATGCAGACTACTTCCACCCATTCCTTTAGTCTGAGAGAACTAAGGCTGATTTGTCGCAGTATGTATATGCAGAGATACGCACAACACATCTACACACACTGACAGGTTACCTATGAATGGGAACCACAATATTAAAGTTTAGGACTGAAGGAGAAATCATTTCTTATGTTAAATGGAAGGCAGGTCCTCAGGGTGGAATTACCTTGACGGTACAAATTAAAGGAGGCATCAAGCTGACTGCTGACGCCATCTTGTGGTCAAATATACAATTTCAGCTCCATACCAAAGTAAGGTTAAAATGAATGACTGGGAAGTTCCAACTTCAACAATAACAAAGTGCAAGCAAATAATCTCTAAATGTAGATAAATAAAGATGATAACCAGTAAATGAAACAGGCACAAATCTGCTCATCTTTCCTTCTGACTTCTATTCCATGCACCTACAAGTACATCTAGGGTTGTGGTCTGACAGAGACATACATAATGTTTTGATACAGATTCTTCCCACATACAGTAGCATAAAGGAAATGACATGAGGATCAGTCGAGATCACGGACTGGCACTCAGAGTCATCTGTGTTTCCTCTCCAGCACGCGGATGGTTAACAGCCGAGGCACAGCAGCTGTTCCTTTTAGCCACATGATCAGTCTCCACCTGTTCGAATGGGCTTGTGCGTTAAGACACACGGCAGAGTGGTGATTAGTTGCATGGTTTCATAGCAAGCGAAGTGCCACCTGGCTTGTCTACAACACTCTTCTGTCGTCTTTGTACTTTTCATGAGATGAGATGTTTCCTGTGTGTTAACCTTTCACACCAGCTTCTGCATCTTGGGACGAGACAAATAAGGCAAAGAGAAACTGCCACGGGGACAGTTACAGGAGGGGACAAACCATACAGTAGCATGTGAGTTATGAGGTTCAGTTTGTATGCTCTGCATATTAATACCCAGTCTGTCCATCTGGAAGGTATGTCATTTGGGGTATTAGAGGTGGAGGAGCTGGAATAGTTTCTTCAGCTGTGAGAGCTGTTGTCTGGCAATATGTCCAGGCTGCCAGATTTTTCCAGCTAATCTGTGTTGGTTAGCTGGAAAAATTCCTCCTTCTTCCTGTCAGTCTCAATGTGTCAGACAATCACAGCTATTCTCAGGTCAAACCTCCAGGTCGGGCATTAACTCCTCCTTAAGCTGAATGTCATTGTCAGACCCGGTGCCCACGTCCGAGTCAAAGAGCGAGTGGTCAGATTTGGGGGAGTGTGTGTGCGTGTGTGTGGCAGAGTGGCTGCTGCCGTCGCTGTCGTCCAGAGTGTCAGTCCTGGAGAAGAGGCCAAAGTCCAGCAGGCCTGTAGGGGAGCCGCCACCGCTGCTGCTCTCACTGTCTCCGTCATAATAAAGGTCATCCACCTCAACAAACCACTCGGGCCAGAACCTCCTCCGCATCCGCTCGCAGAACATGGCCAGGTTGATCAACTCTCCTGTAGGAGAGGTCAGACACAGCAGGTTTACACACACACACACACACACACACACACACACACACACAGGTTTTACAGGTACAGTTAAAACCAGCAGGAGGTATCACTGGTGCTTGCTGACATTTTGAGTCTGAAACAGAGGAATACAATACAATACAATACTTTGTGAGACATATTTTGTTTTATCCCTTCACTATGAGCCCATTCATCATACATTCTGTATCAGAACGACAACAGAGAATCTTCACATGTTCTGATTTTGCTCTCTGAAAAGATAAAAGACTCAAGTGTTCCCTACTCTGTGTAAGATGCAAGCAACAGTCAAAGCTTGTGTCAGCATGACTGCATTGCTGAAGAAAAGGACTGCCATCTAGTGGCTGGAACAAACAAACACATCTATGACCAGCAAGAAAAACTGTAAATGACTGAATGTAAATTATGTTTATGTACTGCAAAAACAGGGTAATAACAAAGGTGTGTTATTGTTAAAGGTAAGCAACAGTATCTACAGTAAATAAGCAATTGTCACTCATGTCTGAGTACTTCACAGATCCACTAACCTTTGATGAGTTGCTCTGGTCGTGTCCCAGGCAGAGTCCACATAGCCTGGGCTAGATGCCCAAACACTGTAGCATCTAATGTCGACATCTTAGAGCCCATAAAGTACTTCTTATCTCCTACAGCACAGAAAATAAACAGCAATTTCAAGTTTAACTTTTTTAAATATTGTAAACAATATGGAAATAAACAAGCTAATGATTAACTTTTTTGGTACCCCCACAGATGAACTCAAGTGCCCCTTCATCAACACCACCTGCTATTCTTGATTTTAAAGTGGAGGTTAAGTAACACAACAATAGAAAATTTAAAAAACTACTACCATTTGTAGTCGAAGAAGCTTGATCTTTCAACTAAGTATCCATGACTAGCTTACTTAGCTAAGTACTTCACCTGTTTATCCATTCATTTTAGGTCAATATATGAACTATTTATCCTTACTTCTGGCTAATTATTTCAAGTATTTGTTTTTGCTTAGCTAACTATTTAAACTTCTCTGCTAGCTAGCTAACTAGTTTTCCTGCACTCTCAGTAGTAGCATGTGTAGCACTATAAGGTGTTACAACACACTCAGGTTAGTGGGAGATGCTAATTGGCTAGTTATTTTCCTTCTAAACACAAATGTGTGGATATAGTTGTTTTAATCAAATAATAATTTCTATTCTTCCACAGTACCTCTGGTTGGGAATCACATTTCTAAAGTATTTACTTGTAAACTTGTTAATTAAATTAATTAAACAGAGGGGAAATGAAACACTACAGTAAGGCCAAGTACAAATAGGTGATATTTATACTAAATCAGTGATCTTCTTCTTCCCTGTCCCTTTGGTAACAACACTTCAGATTTTTGATTCACACTTCTGGCACTTGAGTGTGGAACAGCGAAACAAAAGAGAAGCAGCATGTTTGCAGAGTGTACTGATGCTTTCACTCTGGGAATAACTTTCCAACAAGTGGGCGTTCGTTGAAATGGCACAAACAGATCGATGCAAATTACTTTTTTTCTCCAGCATCTGACTCTTTGTTTCCATCTGAACAGTCTGATATTGTATTGTAGCCACATTAGCTTGCCCGAAAAGTTATCACATTTCTCCACAGCTATCCACCAAACTGAGTTTCTAAATACATTTGCAACTATCCAGTGCTTTAAGAAACAAAACAGAACTCTTCCTGCTTATGGATTTGGATTTGTAGTAACAAATAATGGGTTAGGATTAGTAATTCTTTTGTCCAAAATAAAAATGCTGCTATCTCTGTTATCAAATTATATAACAGAATGTCGGTAATCCCTTAGATACATATGTTTCTGCTCATGAATCATGTCAAAAAGGAAGTAGTAGTTCTAATAAATGCTTATCCACACACACAATCTTCCTACCCAGCAGTGTAGCCAGTGTCCTCATGTCCTTCTCCATCAGTGCGTAGACCTCCTCCTTAGAGAAGCGTCCGATGCCATGGCCGTACATCTCCCTGCGCACCATGCTGCCGTTCAGGTGGCTCAGCAGCCACTTCAGTGTGTCACTCAGAGGGCCACTCATCGCCAGAAGCTTCTGAGTTTCCTCCAAGTTGTCCACCCACTGACAGTAGGCTATTGTCCTGAAAGAACACACACAGCATGTTATCATTGGTTACCTAATTGTGTGAGATCAGGAATGGGTCCGTGTGTGGCTGGGGCTCAGTAGGCAGAGCGGGTTGCTCACTCCTCACAGGGTTGGCAGTTTGATCTCCACTTCCTCCTCCTGTCCACATGTTTAAGTGTCCTTGAGCAACACTAAATCACTCCAGATGTTTGACCAGCACCCTGTGTGGTAGTTTGCTGCCATGGGTCTGTGAGTGTGTGTGTGAATGGGTGAGCTATTTACCAAAATATTTCTATCACATATATATTATATATTTTCTTTCTTGCTAAGAAGTAGGAGATTCTTGATTTTCTTGCTCTTTTTTAGATCTAGATTCAAAACAGAGTGTTCCTGGTCTGATCCTAAGCAAAAATACAAAGTGTTGCTACTGGTTGTTCCATTATGAAGATATAAAAACAAGAATCAATTGGATCTTTTACACAGCAACAGGCTAGTAAAAGCTCATTCTATTTCTCTCTAAATTACCAAAGATGCTACACGTTCTAATAGCCTCACCAATCCTCTGGACCGTACAGCATCATCAACAGCAGCATCTACTCTACACAGATGTAATTAGTTAAGCGCCTGTCTGTGGCCAGTTCAGATTTCATTCTGGCATCTTGCTTTGTGTTGACTTCAGTGAGGATCTATGTAGTATTTTAGTATAAGTCTGATATTATGCATGCTGTCTATGGAATTGAGCACCTGGGTCCTAGCAAACCTAAGTAATATTACCTTGGTAACACACTACATTAGATGTAGTGTACTTCTACAAAAGTCATGTAATGTCAACATCTGTGTTCAGAATTTCATCTGTACCTTTTGGCAAAATCTATTATTCTTTAAGCAAACTAAGAACTAGATTAGAACGTTCCTTAAAAGTATCAACTATATAAAAAAATATTATAAAAAAACATACATGAAGAGGTTAGCGAACTAGTAAAATGTTTGAAAAGCACTGTATTGCGATGTATTGACTCAGTACTCATTGGTCATTTTGTACAACAAACGAGTTACAGTATGTCACAAAAGTGAGTACACGCCTTACATTTCTGCAGATATTTAATTATATCTTTTCATGGGACAACACTGAAGAAATGACACGTTGATACAATGTTAAGTAGTCAGTCTACAGCTTGTATAACTGTAAATTTACTGTCAACTCAACTCAACACACAGCAATTAATGTCTAAACCGCTGGCAACAAAAGTGAGTACACCCCTAAGTGACAATGTCCAAATTGGGCCAATGAAGGTGTGGGGGGGTCAGCCTGTCAGTGCTCAGACCATAAGAAAGCCTCTTCTAAAGATGATGCACAAGAAAGCCCTCAAACAGTTTGCTAAAGACAAGCAGACTAAGGAAATGGATTTCTGGAACCATGTCCTTTGGTCTGATGAGACCAAGATAAACTTATTTGGATCAGATGGTGTCACGCGTGTGTGGCAGCAACTAGGTGAGGAGTACAAAGAAAAGTGTGTCTTGCCTAAAGACAAGCATTGTGGTGGGAGTGTCATGGCCTGGGGCTGCATGAGTGCTGCTGGGGAGCTAGTGTTCATTGAGGGAACCATGAATGCCAACATGTACTGTGACATACTGAAGCAAAGCATGACCCCCCTCCCTCCGGAAACTGGGACGCAGGGCAGTATTCCAACATGATACCGACCCCAAACACACCTCCAAGACGACCACTGCCTTGCTAAAGAAGCTGAGGGTAAAGGTGTCTCCAGACCTAAACCTTAAAGAGCATTTGAGGGGCATCCTCAAACAGAAGGTAGAGGAGCGCAAGGTCTCTAACATCCACCAGCTCCGTGATGTCGTCATGGAGGAGTGGAAGAGGATTCCAGTGGCAACCTGTGAAGCTCTGGTGAACTCCACGCCCAAGAGGGTTAAGGCAGTGCTGGAAA
>JAVQJD010090668.1:0-46751 GCA_036023655.1 Nannoperca australis
AAGAGAGAAAGAGAGATACTAAAAAGATTCAGGTGCAGTAAGAAAAAAACAGGGGTTGGATCATATAAGCTTGAAAAGGTTGAATGAACAGAGAGAGAGAGAGAGAGAGAGAGAGTGAGAGAGAGAGAGAGTGAGAGAGAGAGAGAGGGAGAGAGAGAGAGAGAGACAGAATATCACGACAATGAAAAGAGAAGATAGTGGGGACTGGTTTCTGTTGAGAAATGGCTTTACAGATCTCAGATGTACACAGAGTATATAAAAAATATTAAGACCACCTTTCTCATACTGAATTTTTACCTCTAAAAAATCCATCTTCAAGCTGTCTCCTCCACCTGATTAAAGTGGATTTAGGCAGTGAAACCAATAAAGGATTAAAGCTTTTTACCCAGATTCACCTGGTGAGTCAATTTCATGGAGCGAGCTGGTGGTCTCACTATCTTGCATACCAAGTGCACATACTGTAATTGAAAACTTCATTTCCGAATTAATAAGTTATCTTTTTTTTTTAAAGGGGGGACGACACCTTCTGAAGTTCAGGCGTTAATTTTTCTAAAAGTCCAAAAAGGTGTCATCTTGTTGTCATTCAAAAGCCAACATTTATCCAGCTCCTTTGATAAATAATCTAACAGTCTATTTTAATTTTGCGCTATCAATTATTTTGTGAGAGCCGGGACTTTCGACGCTTTAATTTCGCTCAGAAATTGGATCCGTGCTTACAAGCTCATCGGCCAGGTCTCTGTAGAACTGATGGACAGCCTTGGCGGCCTCCAGCTTGCCCTTGCGCTGGGCCAGCGGCGTGAGGAGCCGCTGGAATTCTCCCTGCAGGGCCTGCTGCTCGGCCTCGAGCTCGGGCTGGTCCTCCCTGCCTCCGCCGTGCTTCCTGACGGCCTCCTGGAGCTCGTCCAGCTCCCGCGCCCGGTCACGCACCTGGTTCTCCGTCATCTGGCGCGGGGGAGATACGATTAGAGGAAAAAGATGAATAGCCTTTCAAGAGCCTAATCAGGATGTAGTGGAGGGTAAACCCACCAAAAGTTACTTTGTCCTACAGTTTGTGTGTGAAACTAAGTTTAGCCCAATGCAACACAGACTGTAATAGCATTTAGAAGACTTATGGCGTTCTTGTTTTTCTGTCTAACATATATAATGCTTTTTTCCCCCCACAGATGATTGTTTGTTGTCTTCAGATGCCAACACTAAACAGGAATACAGATCCGGCACAGATGCTCACTCACTAATCCTAAGAAAGCGCATAAGCTAAAGCAAAACCTATAATGTATTCACTCTCCCATGGTGAGATTCAACTGCATATGATTTAAGAAGTGCATGTATCCAAAGGAATTTCAGACACAATGAGCAAATAAATCATAGGTATATACAGTATAATGCTACAAAGACACAGACCTGATGCTTCTTGAGCAGGATGTTGGCATTAGTCAGGTCTTTAACGTCCTCGTCTCCGCTGTGTAGCTGCTGTTTCAGCTCACCGAGCCACTTCTTCATATTGGTGAGGCTCTGGTCGAAAAGCTCAGAGCGGTTGGCGTCAAACAGCAGCCGGGCTTTCTCCTGGGTGGTGGACTCCAGCTTGTCCCACAGCTCGTGGAGTTTGGCCAGACGCTCATTCACGATGGGCTCAAACTCAGGCTTGAACTGTATGAGCTCCTGACCCTCCTGTATCCACAAAAACACAGACGTTTCCAAAATGCACCACTGATTAACAACTAAATGTTTTACCTGAAGCCGCTAATGGAGGAGCTATGAGTCAATAAAAGGTCAAGAAAGGGTAGGAAAAAAGCCTTTTCAGTGTGACTTTAAAACCTAATCTTGGATCCCTGATCATGGGTTTTACCCTGCATTAAGTCTGTTTATTTTTTCTCTCTTTAGATATAAAAATTGTTGTAATTGTGATTAAGATACTCCTACAGCGCTCTCTAACATATAAAAACCACTTTACAGACATACACAGGTGTACATGGACACACACGCAGCCTAACCAACCTGGTCTACTTTGTTGAGCCAGTCCTTGTTGGAGGCCAGCTCGGCCATGAAGGCCTGATGTTTCAGCCATTTGCTGTGGAGGTTCCTGGCCTCATCGTACGACGTGTCCTGAGCCGTCAGCATCTTCTCGTTGATCCACAGGGTCAGCTGGAGCGCGAAGAGGAGGAGTGAATATTAGGGATTAGCAAAAAAAAAGAATAAAGATTCTAATCAACAAAGACTGCGTGGTTACAAAGTCGTGGAAACGTCAGCGTATTACATTTGGGCAGAGGTGACTTTCTTTTAGCAGGATTTACTTCTTTATCTTTTGAAAACAGAGCAGTTACCAATTAGCCAAATGGGACCCCTATCCCAGAATAGTGGAAGATACAGATTTTGTCTAAGAAGGTCTCATCAAGTACCACTGTGTTCTAGTAAACAAAGCAGATTGTGTTTGGTAAATTGACTGCAATCAAGAAACCAAAACAGGGGAAAACACTGTGATGTCAAGTCTCAGTGCAGGAATAATTAAGCTAATAATGAAGGTACTAATTGATGTTACCCAGTGATTACATGAACAGTAAACTGACGGTGAACTCACGTCTTGAGTGTTTTGCAGGAAGTGCTGCAGGTCGCGGTTGTCTGTGAGCTTTTCTGACACCTCCTGGGCTCTTTGTTTATTCTTGTTTTGCCTGAAGGTCAAACACAAAACCACGAAAACACACTCAAAATACAACTCCTCCCTGAGTAAATAGCTTCCTCCTCCTTTTCAATAAAACACACACAACAGGATGTGTCACCTAGAGAGGGAATCGTTATGAGCTCCTCCTCCTCCACACAGGAAAAATACCTGACACAGTAAGTCATCTGTTACTCTGCTACACCGTGAAGAAGAGCTCTCACTTAAAGATCAATATGCATTATTGCGGGCGCCTGTCTACCAAGCAGAATTGTGGGAGTTAATGGGAAAAGCTCCCCTGACCCCTCTACTGCCTCTTGTTGACATCAATGATGCAGTGATAAGAAAGCCGTTTCACTACTGAGGCGGTCGAAGCGCTGAAGAAGAATGAGTTGGAAAGAAAAGATCTATTTTTCTACATCACATTAGAAGCCGTACAGTATTTATCAAACTGCTACAGGTTAAATTATGGTGCTCTCTTTAGGGCATTCTTCTAAATGCAATTCTTAAAAATCTATGTGCAATGAACATTATCAGAATACAAAAGACATTTCGATGCTTCCCCTGACCAGAACTAGTTTGAAATATGTGTTGTGATTGTGGGAAAGAAACGGGGGGAAAAAAGACCCCTCTAAGAAAGAAACACAATTTTCTTTTCAATTGCCCTTTTGACAACACTTCATACTGTCGAAAGAGCCGTGCAGACTGACCTGTCTCGTATTGAATCCATTTTCTCCTGAACTTTTGCAGAGTACAGGTTGTTGCTGTCGACGAGCCGCTGTCCGCCCTGCAGAGCGCCGTCGATCTTGTCCTCGTTGGCCTCCATGGTGCTCAAAAAGTCCTCGTGCTTCTTCAGAGCTTTCTCTGCCCCGGCCAAGGTGTCGGGCTCGTCTATGTGGGCCAAGGTGTACTCCTGAGACACAAAGCGACGAACAAACTTAACAAAGAATGGAAAGACAACCCTTGGGACGTGCAACAAGCTGACAAACACGCAGCGCGGTATTTGACCACATCTTTTAAATACCTGTAGCGTCACTAACCCCATGATTAAAAGACTAACTCTAAGCCTAAGGACGCTGAAGACTTTTCTGCTTAAAGACAGACGATTTTGAGTCATGATCTTAATGTACAGCAGTAGCAGTAAAGTACCTGGTTGTTAAGGATGGCCTGTACAGCCTTGCCATCCCTCATGAACTGCTGGAAGCCCAGACCCTGGTCCAGGAAGGTCTTGCGGCTGTCCCACATTTTCTGCAGTTCATACCAACCGCGATCCAGCCCCTTCAGCCTCTGCTCCAGCTGCTGGTACTGAGGATCATCCTCCTGACCCCGGGTGACTTGGGCACCGGTGTCCCTCACGCGGTGATAGTCCTCCTCGTGGTTGTTTATGTCCTCACGCACAGCGTCATGAAGGCTGAGCCGCTCCTCGGCCTCGGGCAGCGTGGCGGGAATCTCCTCCGACGCCACAGCCTTCTGGCTCTTGAAAAGCCAGGACTGGAAGTCATCCATGTCTTGGAGGAAGGTCTGTAACTTGCTGACCTCGCCCAAAGAGTCCTCTCTGTCTTTCAGGGTCTTTCTTAGCGTGTCCCAGGCAGCGTCCAGCTCCCCTTTGCGGGCCCAGATGTCGTCTGCGTTCTCCGGGTGGTCCTTAGCCAGCTGGTCGGCCTCTTTTCTCAGGAAGGTAAGCTTGGTGTCGATGGCGGCCAAATCTCTCTCCATGCCAAACAGTTTCCTCTGGATGGTCATGACGGCTGCCAGGTCGTTGCCCAAGTCCTGTGTGGACTCGATCACCCGTGTCTTGTCTCTGATCCAGGCCTCCGTCTCGTCACACTCCAGCCTGTAGCTGTGCAGACTAACAGCAGAATCCACTTTCCTCTTCTTATCCTCCACCATGGCCTTGAAGGCCTCCCACCTGAAAGAGAATTATTTAACCCATTTATTTATTATTAGAAGCTTTATTGTCCATATATGTTGAATTGTATGTAGAAGAATTTCACATTCCTGCATGTCCAGCTGTGCACTGACTAAAACAGCTGGCAATTAACTGAAAATAATTGGATTTGTACACCAATTGAATACGGTCTCGATTTTTCCTATAATTAGTGCTAAATTATATAGCACTAATAGAGAATTATAGAACTGTAAAGATAAAATGTTTAGCATGCATCAGGGAAAAGAAAAAACAAGAAGATAGGAATCTTTTTGGTTATTTATTTCAGGTGTAACGCTGAATGATTCATTTTGAAATGTTGACGCACAAATAAACAGTCGACACACATAATGATTAGATAACATATTCAAAGCACCTCTTAATCAGTCGCGTCTGACATTCTTTGACCTCTTTGGTGCGAGGGTGTCTGCCGTCTTCAAGCTGCTTCACAGCTTTGTTGACGTCATCGACTCTCGACTGAACATTTGCCATGTCTTGAGCTAGAATGCTCAACCTGAAAACAAGGAAAGTGCTTGTTAAAATAAAAACACTATAATGTACATGGTGCACAAACACATGGGAACTAGACCTGGAAAAAAAATTATGCTTCTTCAGAGAGAATCAAGAAACACACTTGTTTTTGTTTTTTGAGCATTCATTTGGCGTTTCCACATTTTTTGAGTATTACAATATTAAATCTAGACGTGTATAAAGATAATTCAGGAGGGCATAATAACATAATATGTTCTGTGTACCTATTCTGTACCACTTCCAGATCCTCCAGCTTCTCAGGCACCTCTAAACCCACCAACCACGTCTCCTTCTGGCCCATCCAGAGCTCGCAGGCGTCTGTCTCACTGAAGATGGTGTACAGGGCCATAGTGTCATCTAGCCTCTTCTGCCTCAGGTCGGCCAGAGACATGAGCTCCATGTACAGGTCCTTGATGTCTTTCAGACGTCTCTGGATATCAGGGGTGTTTTGTAGCTCCTCTGGCAGCGCATTGGCCTGTTTGGATAGAGCATCTATGGTGGCTCCGTTCTTGATGGCTTCGTTCTTCAAGTTGGTGTGCTTTTTCAGCAGCCGCTGGGTGGTGTATTCGTCATGGCCCACGTCATCGCTGCTCATCTGCCTCTTGGCGTCCAGCAGCCAGGCCTTGAGGTCATCAGCGTCTCCCTGAAACTGGAAGAACCTCTGGGTGTCCTGGAGGTTCTGTTTCCGAAATGCAGCCAGCTCCTCCAGCTGCTGCCACTGCCTCCCGATGTCGTCCATGCTTTCTTGAACCTTCAGGGAGTCAAAGTGCTTGGCTTGGATCATCTTTTCTCCCTCAGCCAAGATCTGTTCGAGGTTGGCGCGGCGGGCTCCGAGCTCGTCCTCGAAGGCGCTGTGTTTGCTCTGGAGCACCAGCACGCTCGTCAGGTCCTTGCCATAATCCAGGGAGGAGAAAATGTGCTCCTTCTCTCTGATCCAGCTCTCCAGTTCCGCCACCTCCCACAGGAAGTTCCAGAAGCGGCGGGACTGCTCCAGACGAGCCCTTCGCTGGGCCGCCAGGGCACAAAGCTCCTTGTAGCACAAGTCCAGGTGCTGCACCCTGTCGCGGATCACCTGGGGATCACACGGCTTGTAGCCTGGGGGAAAAAATGAAGGACACATAATATAATTTTTAAGTATATCTATGCACATTTCCCTTTCTCTGCTCGCTTAATTCTTATCAGGGTTCTGGGATGCTGGTGTCTATCTCAGCATAATCAAGAGATTGACCTAGAACTAACACATCCACTCACATTCACATCTAGAACCAAACCTCCTCATTCACTCATATCTTTACTGGGAAAAAGAAATCTGTTATTTTGGACAGTTTTACAAACTCAATGCTACAGGCACATTTTTGTAGATGCTCATCAAGTATTGAGGTTCAGCACCCGGCCCATGTCAAGGTCCATGGCCTGCAAACCATTTAGTGTCCTGATCCCTAATAAAACCAGGAGCATGGGGCATGTTGAGCCGCTGCACTTACTGTCTCCATTGGCAAACTTGAGAGCAGCAGCACTGGCGCTCTGCACTCTCTCAGCCTGCAGAGCGATGTCGTTCTCTAACAGAGCGTGTTTCTGTAACAAGTCTTCCACTTCCAGCAAGTGTTTCCCAAAGTCAGGAGACTGAAGTCGAGCCTACAGGGAGGAGGCGACAATCTGATCAGTTTAGTGTCCAGAAAGTAAATGTTATTCGTTGACGATTATTGCCTCGTGTGCTGTACCTTCATGTCATCCATCCAGCTGATGATGTACAGCATCTCCTGGAAGATCCTCTGCAGGGTCAGGTTCTTATCCAGACGCCCCCTACGAGCCTTGAGCAGCTCCTGCAAGTAGTCCCACAGGCGCAGGACGTTGTCTTTCCGCACGTCGATCCGTTTGGCGTCATGGTATCGCTCAGACTCCAGCTCCTGTGAGATGTCCACCAAGGCTTGAACGCGTTCCTCGTACGCAGAAATGTCCGTCTCAATGGCATCGTGCTTCTTCTTCGCCGCCTCCACCGCTGGAAGGTCGTAACCAAAGTTGTCCTGAGGAGAACAGAGCAGGGAGTGGCTCAGGGCACAAGAAACCTCATGGTTTATTAGATAAATAATGAGTATTTTTACTTTGCATACTTTTTGCTAATACTTCTAAACTTTATCTCAAGTCAAAACTTTTATGCACTTTTACTTGTAGTGGAGAATTTGTACTGCTGCTTTAACTTAAAAAGTGCCATGTGGAGTTTTTTTGTGTGCATTTTCTTCCTCACAAAACATCTGAAATGCAAATTTTCAAGTATTTAAAATCCACCATGGTTTACATCTTCTTCTTCCCTGCCTTTGCTGGCGCATTGCAGCATATAATGGCACATTACTGCCACCTGTAGGTCAATGGAAAAGTGGGAAACCCTTGGCAGAACTGCATCGCCCACGCTGCACACACAAGAAAAGCAAAACGAGGAACCAATCATGGAAGTCACAAACTCCACAGGGAACCTATAAGTAAAGGATTTTAATACTTCTTATCCCACTGATTATAACATCTACAAACAGATAAATGTTTCTTTTCTTCTAACTAACTTTTGTGCTAAAGAAATTCTTCCAACTGACACTTTTTAGTTGGCGTCATCTCCATTTTTTCATGGCAACCTGTTTCTGCTGTTTACCTCTCATCTCATCAGTGATGAGTTGGGTAAACAAGCTGCTGTGTCAATTAATGAATGCAAATGCTGTAAAAATATGTAAAACTATATATGTCATTTCTTCGTGAGATCATTTTCAAGAGAACAAATATCACATAATAACATCATATAATTTCCATGGTGTTGTTGATGTTTACCTGAGCCACTAGTCTCTGGTTCTCCAGGAGCCATGTCTCCCTCATGGAAGCCTTCCTGTCGAATCTTCTCGCCATCTGTTCCAGCTTCTCCTGTCTGATCAGCTCGTCTCTCAGGACGCGCTCCCGCTCGTGCTCCGCCCTCTCCAGCCGCTCCCAGGCCTGCACACAGATGACGGGATGCATCATGAGGGTTTGCAGTATTTTTGCTCGTTGGTGGGTAATAGCATTTCCTGTTTAGAAGTTCTTTGCTTGATCCTGTCCACAAAGACCTCAGAGGTCAAAGTCGACCACAGAACAACTCCGGAAGTCGGTATTAAGTGTTATGTTAAAGGACGTTGTAGGGTAGATGTTTGCTGATACAGCTGACAAACAGGTTTTTTATTAAAAGGACAGCACACAGTATTTACTCACTGCATTACACATCTTAATTAATTACAATTAGGGCTGGAACTAACCATTATTTTCATTATCGATTAATCTGTCTCAAAAGTGCAGACACCCAAAGTGCTGAGTTCAAATGTCTTGTTTTGTCAAACTAACAGTTCAAAACTCACAGATATTACATTTTAAATGATTCAAAACACAGAAATGCAGCTAATTCTTCTAGAATTATCAAATTTGTTGCTGATTATTTTTCAGTTTCAGTTTCAACTGATTGTTTCAGATCAACTTACAATAACTGAAAATGTTTCTAATTCTTTCTTGTGAAAAATTTGAGATTTTGTGTTATTTTCCGACATTGACCCAATGATAAATCAGTCAACTGAGAAAACAATCTGAAGATGAATCGAGGAGGGTAAAGATAACATGGATTCTTTTTCTCACCCTGTTGATATCCGCGACCAGAGCTCCCTCTTTAGGCGTGTAGACCCTCTGGTTGTTGGCCCTCATACGACTCTGGATGGTGAACAGCAGCACCTCGAGGTTTCCTTTCTCCTGGAACCTGAAAGAAAACAAACACAAGTCAAACAGAAAAATACACAGAAACTATACATTTACTGGAGTCATCCTCCCCTCTGCAGAGCAAACTTCAAACCACTCTTGAAAGTTACTTAAGTGGAAGAACTCATCCACCTCCATGCACATATACAGCACACATAGTTGCATTTAAGCTTTTGAGCATTTCATTTAAAAAACAGTGTTTGCTGATCATCCCCTTTTTCCCCAGTTGTTTTTATTATAATTTAATCTTATTCCTTGTCATTATATATAACTATATTTATTAATTATTAATGAATTGTACTAAGTAATTATATTACTATTTTATTTATTTATTTGTCTAAATGTACATTCATTGTTTTCACTTATGTGTGATTTTATGTCTGATCGGTATAATATTTAATTTCCTATTTGTTTGTTGGTCTTTGAATGACAAATCAATTACAGAGATTTGCTTTTTTTCAGACGTCAAAATGTAATAGATTTATGGATTGTACTTAACATGGAAATTAGAAGTAATGACAAAGATATTTATTTTAATATGAGCTGGTTAATGTGTATTTATTAAAAAAGTAAACAGTGGCTGAATTGAATGACTTCAAACTGAAAGTTTTAACTTATATTAAAAAAATTGAATTTGGCTAGAAAAACCCCCAATCAAAAACAACATATGAGTATATTTTAGATTACTTACAAAGCATAACTTAATTATAGTGTTTTTTTATTAAATAGCTATGACAGTAGCCAATACAAGTTGCACAAGATGTTGGAAAGACAGTAATCCCTCTTCTGTATCAGTGACGTTTAATGATGTTATCTTGAGCAACATATGAAAAGTTTGGGTTTCCTATTCAATTTCATAGAAAATGCCAATCTAGTTGCTTTGGAAGGTGTTGAAAAGTGGTGTTAAATTACATTTTGTGTTTAGTTTTTTTGTGGCTTTTTTCTGTGTTTCTGTTTTGTGGTTTGTTATTGTAACTGATACTTTATGAAATTTGCTGAAATATGAATTATTGCAAAGGTGAGTCGTGTGGTTTTCTCCTGAAGATTAAAAGAGAGCAGATCAGAATAGACTGTGTAATGTAATGTAATGGGGGGGGGGGGTGTCTTGGCATGACTCACTTGGGCGGCTTCTCTACAGTGCGGTAGGTGTTGAAGGCCTGGAGCTGCTGCTGGACTCCACTCAGAGAGTTGGCAAGTTTCCGGTTGTTCAGCACGACGATGGTCTGCTCGATCCACGTCAGCAGGTCTGAGGACAGCGTCTCGTACTTATCGATCATCTTCTCTGTCTCAATGGCGTGATCCAGAACCTGAGGAGGAAGGGGGTGAAAGATGATTAGGGAGGCAGGCCCGACAAACGTAACGCGCGAGTACACAAGCGTCCGTCTCACCTTCCCAACTCTCTTGCCCTCGACGGCGAGCTGCTTCATCTTCGAGAAGTAGTGGTAAAATGCCACGACGTATGTGATAATGGATTTCTCATCTGGGTTCTCTGTGAAGACATCTACAAAACAAAACGGCACGCTAAGTCAGTAACAGCCAAGCCAGAGACACAACTGGTCCTGAGGTCTTTTTTTCCACCAGGCTTAAAGCTCATAAACATTTAGTTCTACATGAAGGCACAGCCTCCATCAGTCACTCGCCTTCTGGGTCTAACAGTTTGGTCACGCCAAGCCTCTGCTCTGCTACGTTGAAGGCGTTCTGGAGGTTGTGGGTCGGGTTGGACCTCTTCAGATTGTTATAATCCACCAGATCTGGCCTGAGAGACAAAGATGGAGAGAGTAAGAGAGCAAAAGAGAGAAAAGAAAAAGACAATGAGACAGTGAAAGAGATGAAGGACGACGAGGAGGAGAGACACTGAGCAGATGGGTTTCGTGCGTGTTTACATTTCAGAGCAAGTGAGAGTGGATTTGGCCATTCATCTCGCCTTACCGGTGTTTGTGTATGAGAGCGTTGAAGGCCATGCCGTCTTTCCAGCTGGTGGTAAAGTTTGTGATGTTGACACTGGGATACCTGCAAGACAACAGCCAGGGGGTGTCAATGACTGAAGATGAGGGATGTCGCTGAGAATTCCCCGTTTTAAATCGACGCCTGGGATGTGTTCTGCTTCTTAACGTGTAATCCTGAACCACTTGTGTCTGTGGCTTCTGGCTTTGAGCGGATGAAGCGTTTTTCCAGAACAGTGGCATTTTGTGATTTGCTCACAAAATGTATCAAAGAATCTTGAGATGTAGGAAGTTTAGAGACACAGATTCTGAAATACGACAGTAAAACACAACACTTCGAATGAAGACCTTAAAGAATAGTTCAACATTTTGTGAATTTTGCTTATTCGCTCTCTTGCCAAGAGTGAGATTAGATTTCACTCTCATGTCTGTACAGTAAATATGAAGCTACAACTGGCAGCCGGTTAGCTTTGCTTAGCTTAAAGACTGGTAATGGGGAAAGAGCTAGCCTGGCTCTGTCCAAAGCTAACAAAATGAGTCTAATTAGAAATATGCAAAACGAAAAAAGTTTTGGAAAAACACCAAACCAACGTTACTTTACCATTAAATTACCTCTTAAAAATCTAAGTGCTTCATTATTTGCACAAAGGAAAACTTTATGATAACATTTTTGGTAAAACCCATTTTTAACCATAAAAACTGTAATAATAAAAATAGTAATACATTTTATTTATAGAACACTTTTCCAGATACCCAAAGATGCTTTACATAACAAATGAAATACGTAAATGAGAACCTAGAAAACTAAAACTGTACAAGCAAAGGATGAGTTTTGAATTGCTCCATTCTAGACAGAGGAAAGAAGAAATATCTGTCAGCACTAAAAGATTACAGCTGTGCACATGAGATGATTCACATACAAATTCCCAAAGGATATTCACAACAGCTTGGTGATGCTAAAGATCACACGCCCCACTTACCCTGCAGTTTTCATCTGACACCACAGAAGAAGAGCGTCCTTGGCTGAGCGCGTCTCCTTCTGGTCCGCCTGGCCCGTTTCCACAATAATGTCCTGGATCTGATGAAGAACAACAAGCACAGCTGGCTTGGTAAATAATGAAACTTAACTAACGACTGCGAGGTTTGCAATTGAACAAGACGAATCCACAGCAGAGAACAAAACCCTAACTGATGGTAATATGTCAGTAATCAGAAGCAGCAGTAGGGAACATTTTGGGAAAGTGGCACAAATACCCCTTTGGAATACATCATTTATCCTAGCTTACAGAACTACGAGGTGGTTTTCATTTATGTGCAACAAAACTAATCTCAAGTGATATATCATCAATGTTATTAACTGACAGAGGGTCCAGTTGGTAGAAGGAGCAAGGCAGGCATGGCAATCATTGAAGTTCTTATTTTCCCACACAGTGGGCCTGTAATTAGAGCAGTGATGTGATCTGAGAGACAGGCCCTGAGAGAGGGCTAAATTTAGCCAGCTTTGGTTCTCCTTGGTTTATGCAGACTGCAAAGATACAGACAGGACCAAGTCAATTCCTTTCTTTTCTGTTTCTTTTCAGTATTTCTTTTTTTTGACAAGGCAGAATAATGCCGGAGGCCATATTGTTTGAACTAACTTGTCTAAAAATAACTGTGTTGCTGTCAAATTAAAAATAAATATATGCCCCCTTCAAGAAGATAAAACAGTCAAACAGACATGTTCTGGATGTGCTTCTAACAGCAGATAATAATGGCTGGAACCTGAAGGCATCGCATTTGTGTAAAAAAGAAAAAGGCTGGAGCTGAAACTGTTTCTGTGCTATACGCATAACACCCACACGAGACCAATCAATTAACAATCAGAGACAATGCAGGTTGCAAATAATAATTTATCCTAATGTACTCATTTTATTTACATAATAGTTTATGTTAGTATAATCTTAACAACATATATTACAGTAAGTCATATTTGAACTGTGGTCGGGCTGCACGTGACCAGATCATCATGTTATTTGACGATTGGGATATTCATATTAAAAGACATGAAGATGATGTCCAGTGACTTTTTAGTTTACCTGGAAGCGGAGAATGATGGTCCAGATGAGTCCAAGGATGAGGCGATGGTTGCCGTCGACGATGTCGTGGGAGCCCATGTTCTCCAGGTGGACCCTCTGCTCTTTGAGGAACTGCAGAGCCTTGTCCACATTCTCCAAACAGTGGATTCGCATTCGGCCCTTAGTGGGTTTCGGCTAAAGACAGAGATAAGAAAGAAAGGCAAGACATATAAGGGAATGTTATAAAGGCAAGAGGGACCACAAGAGAGAGAGGGGGGTAACGCAAAGAATAAAAAAGGGAGAAAAAACACAAAAATGTAGTTTGAAAAGGGAGCTTCTTACCAGTCGTTCACCAGACAGCACCTCCAGCAGTTTAATGAGCATGCGCCCGTCCCGCAGGTCCAGGTAGAGGTCGGAGATGCGACAGCCGACCCGCGAGAGGATCGAGTTGACCCATTTAGTAAAGGTCTTCTTCTGAACCGCCTCACGCTCATCTGACGGGGGCACAAAAGGTAAGAAAGAACATGAGCTTCATGAATAATGAAATGACTTCACATCTACAGGACAGCACCTCTGGAGCTGGTAGGGATTAACTGTCCTGCTCAAGGGCACATCAGACAGAGGACCCTGATCAGAATCAGAATCAGTAGCCAAGTAGGTTTTCACATACAGTGCAAAGGATTTGCCTCGGTATATTGGTACATAACAATAAACATATGAAGAGAAAAGAAAAAGAAGAAAAAAGTACTGCATAAGTCTATAAAAATATATACCGTAATTTCCGGACTATAAGTCGCTACTTTTTTCTCACGCCGTCATGCCGCCAATACATTTAGTCTCGTCACGCCAGACCAATAAAATTACCGAACAGGTCACAGTAGACAAATGAAACCGTTCAAATCACCGTAAATCAAATGCACTCACACTAAATTCTTCAGATCAGTCATTTTGCGCGTCAATTCAGAGGGTGCGGCTTATATACAGGTGCGCTCAATAGTCCGGAAATTACGGTAAATGACGTGATTTTAAAATGCAAAGAGCTGCGTGTTGTTTAAAATGAAGAGGATGGAATGTGCATTAATATTGACCAAGGAGTGTGCAAATGACAAGACTGATGTGAGTTGAGGAAATCTGCTCTGGTTAAATTAATCCTCAGTGCAGAGTTAAGCCGTGCACTCTTGCTGCTTAGTGAGAAAATAAAGCCTGCACACACGGAATTATCTATATGAGCTAGTCAGCTTTGTCTGCAGCACACATGCACTCAAAAATAATGAACATTTCTAACTGCACATCAGCTCTGCCTCCGAGAAATATGATTTGCATAACCATTGACCAGTTATGAGGCAGTGGGCCCTTGGGCACAGACATGTAAAAGTCTGCATGTGAACCAGGGCTCTCAGGTGCTGCTGTTGGTTCTAAAACATCACCTCAAACCTTAAATATTTAGTTCACGCTGGAAATGATGAGAGGCTGTCTGACTCTTGTCCAAAGCTTCCTGCCACAGCAGATCCACACTGACGCTTCTCTCCACAGATATTAATACAAAATACAACAGCACACAACACAGAATATTACAGAAAATCATTAAGGGAAACATGAGCTATTCTGCTGTTCTTATTTGAACTACTTTACTGAAGCCTCAGGACGCTGTGCTAGGAACATTTTTACAAATCTTGAAAAATGCCATCAGGATACTTTTAACTGTATTAACTTTTAAATGTTAACAGTCACTTCAAACAGGGGCTCTGGCTTGGGGCCCCTGTGACTCCTTGGATCCCGAGGTCTGTGCCCCGAAGGCCTGTTCAGTAATGCATCCACATCCTTAACTAAAACTTCATTTAGTTAATTAGATGTTCAACCTTATCACAGGGCTGCCCTGCTGGCAAAGACAGCCTCACTGTGACACTAAGTCACATGGTGTCAAATGGGGAAACGTTAAAATGAGGTGACTTTTTATACTTGTATAGTGCATTTCCTTTGTTGGAATGAGTACGTTACAGTATGTTAATCAATAAAACTACTCTAGTGGCACCATCAACCTGTTAAAATGTTGAAATATCTTGGGGTTATCGGAGCAGGAGGAGTCATTATTGATCACAACTGACATGCTTGACATGATTTTGCAGCCAGAACTGCTGCACATTTGATACACACCATCGCAAAAGGATACTCCCAGAGGAAGAGCTATACTTTAACCATCTACATCTCCTCATCCTCCTAGCAGAGCAGATAGAGAAGTGGTGCAGCGTAAGAACACCACGTGCACAAAAAACTCAACACAAACGAGTGCTCTGCATGGTTAAGCCCAGGTGTACAGTATTTATGATGAAATTCCTCGAATGCAATTTTTGCCTGGAAGCTCAGGAGTGACGGGGCGCAGAGATGCAGAGGGTGTTCGAGTCAGTTCTTGGGAGGAGGAGCGCTGCCCACATGGTGTGGCTCACGCTCACACTTAAAAATCATATCTCAGTGCAACGGCAGATGTGCCTCCCACTCAGCGGCAAAAATAAAACCACTTTTGATGGGACCGTATGTCAGCATGATCCAATGTTCTATACATGTTGGGATGGGGACGTGGGTGGTGTGACCGGGAATCTTTCCTTTGGCCAATAGAATTTTGTAAAACAATTATAATGACACTGATGATGATTGATATTATAATAATAATAATATTTCTGAAATTTATATTAGATCACCCCACAAAACTGACATCACATCATTTTTATAGTAACTAATAATGGGTTTTACTTTCATGTTATTATTTGGTGGCCCGTGTAGTTTTTTCTTGTACTAGATGAAACAATTAGTTGATTAATTGATTGACAGAAATTAATCTGCAACATTCCTAATAATCCATTAGTCGTTTTAAGTCATTTCTTATGTAAAAATGAAAAGATTTCACTGGTTTCAAATGTAAATATTTTTGGTTTTCTGAGTCCTCTTGGACTACTGAAATGACATTTAAATATCACCTTGGGCTTTGGAAACAACTGATCAAATCATGAAAATAATGTGCTGATTAATCAATGCTAATAACCATTGGTTGCACCCCTAGTAGATATGTAGTTTTGTAGTCCAGGTGAGGTATTTTAAGAACAATCTGGAGCAAGGATGACAGAAGGACAATGCAAGTTGACTGCACCCACAACTGCCAACAGACAGACACACACACACACACACACACACACAGAGAGCTCCTAAAGTTTATCAGGTCAGCCGCTGGTAATGAGGCATATTCCCATCAGTCGTCCCATCTTGCAACGCAAGACTTCCCCCCCTTAGTCTGCCTGCAACGGTTTGCCCTGTTTGTTCCTCAACCCAAATATGACTGCAAACTAGGGGAGTGCAAAAGGACTGCATCCTTAATGACTCGTGTAATAAATGATTCAGACCCAGAGGCTGTGGAGAACAAGCAAGGAACAGCTAAAGAGGAGGAACAGAGGAAGAAGAGGGAGGAAAACGTTGAGAGAAGACGTTAAAGATAATGGTTAAAGGTTAAAAAGGAGACGATAAAACAGAGGGAGATACAAAAGGAGGCAGAGAGACTGTAAACCAGAGAAGAGGAGGGAGAGAAAAACAGGGCAAGACGGATCAGAAAGAAAGTAACTGAGAGCAACTAAGATGCAGTCATTCAGGTTTAATCTACAGAGACCCAGCCAGGAAAATAGAACAAGATACATGACCTACTGTATCTCTCCTACAAAAGGACCCAGTAGGAAACAAACAAAAAGCACCAGCTCCATTCGTATCATCATCAAAGAGAAGAAATCAGGACTTATTGTATGTAAAACACAAGGTGCAGCAGAGTACAGTAAATAAATTGTGCTTCCATCTGCTCCCCTCAGCAGAACGGCAGCACACGTCGCTCCGCTACATTGACATGGACAACCATGGCATGAAAAAGTAATGGCAATTAACTCAAAGCTCCATTAGGAGTGTCAGCGTTGTAAAACGTCTGGAAACAGAGACAAAAAAAAGCATCAACGGAGACAGCCCTGTGTGCAACAAAACCTGTGACAAATGCTTTCAGAGGAATTTACAGTGGAGGCAGAGGGAGGACAATTAAAGTACATTCCCCAAAACGTGCACACGGTTCTCCCGTATCGTCGCAATGTCACGAGGCCTTGAGAGGAGACAGAGTGCGCGCAGATGCCCCTGGACATTTAGGAAGCATGGGACAACAGAGGAGGAGGAGGAGGAGGATTGTTGCCTGCATGCATCCCGCTGAGCCGTCTCCAGATGAGTAGCTCAACAAGCTCGATATGACAGCAGCCCTTCTGTACGCTCGATATGGAGCAAAGCCCTCAGCATTAGTCTGAAAACTAAGTTCTGTTTAACCCAAAAATTCCAGGAAGAGGTTTTGAGGAGCCGAGCAGAAAATCAATCCAATATCAAAATGAATAGTGGCATAAGATTTAGTATCATCTCGGATTTTACTATCATTTTCAAGTGTGTTAGACACAACTTTTTCAGGTCTTTAAGGCTACGTTAGGAGTAAGTGAGGAATTATTCTACTTATTTGGTCGACAATCGCCACATTATATCTTCATATAATGATATAGAGGTATTTGTTTTAGTATTTGTTGCCCAATGCTAGTTATTTGAAACTGTTTATCCATTACATTTCCTGAAAAAGCTTTGTATAATTACTTATATTGATATGATATAAAATTACATATTTTTGTCCACTCTTCAAGCATGACTATGTAACTTTAGCCGTGGCGCCAGGCGGCAAATACAGGATGACGAAGACATTTCATTTCATTTTCAAAGAGTCTCGAGTCCTTTTCTTCAGAGATATCAAAATAAAGCAACCTAGCTAGTCGAATGGCTCAACATGTAAGAAAAGGCACTCACATTTTGTGACAAAACTTTTCAAATGTTTTGTCTCTAGCATGTTAGAAAGTAGTGGGACGGTGACACAAAAGAAAAAGATACATATGACCGCTCATTAATATCAGTTACACAGCAATATCTATCTAAAGTTTGCTAACATTAGCCACCATAAGCTTCTGCGTTTTATTGTTGATGAATTAAACCTTTTTATTCATTTTAATGTGAATGTGTTATTTCTTCTACCAACAGTTACTTAGTCTAGATAGGTTCCATATCAAAGTCGGGGTATAAGCAGAATCTTTCATCCAGAAATATAGTTTTTTTTTTAATTATATATATATTTATTTATATAAAAACTAAATGTTTTATTTTTAACCTATTAACCTAGGCTTGGCTTTTTTAAAAGTTAAATGAGACTCGCACATTTAGGTACAGTTCATAAATAAGAAAGTAGCAATAATAGTTCCTACAAAGGGCTGACCGCAACTTTACTGCATGTTTAATGTTTCATTGTACTTAGTGGCTGCAACAGAAGTTTCCATTGTCATACTGTCTTTTTACATGAATTAAATATTTTTAAGCAAGTGCACGAGTCGTATGCAGTATCTGACATTTCTTTCCACACTAACTGGATTGCAGCGGCGTCTTTTCACCGTCGTGCTGCGTTCCTTCTCCAACTCCTCCTTCCTGCATATCAGTTTGAGCCTTACTAAACATTCCTCTGTTTCACCTGCTTTTACTCCGTTATCTCTCATCCACTCTTTGACTCCCGTGAAAGCCCCATGACTTATTCATGCTGATGGATTTTCCCTGTTTACAGTCTGATCTGTCTTTTCCCACAGTCAGCTTTTACTGGATGTGGCCCAGTGGTCCTAAAACACCCTGCTTACACGCCTGAGTCATGGCACCGGCAGAGCTACCTGTCCTGCAGATGATGATACCACGTCTTTAGAAATGGGGCTGTCCAGTAGTTTGGTTGAAGCACCTCCTCTGTTGGCTTTCTTTGCAGGCTTCCCTCAAGACATGTTTTCAGTCTGAGATGAATTGTCTGAGCTTTTGCTAAATGGACTCACATTCTGCAACTGCTGAACATCAGATTAGTGCACATTAGAGGCTGTCAAGGTTTGCTGTAAAGAGCAAAACATACCAATATTTTGACACATGAGGATTAAAGGGGAACTCAGTGAAAGTCTGTTTACAGGTGTTGGAGAGCAGAAGGGGAAAAAAATGTCTAAAGCCTTTTACGGCTCCTGAAGGAGTTTGGCAAAATCTGATTAATTGCCTTAAGTGATTTCACTTGAGTCAGCGCTGGTTAGGGCGAGTTTGAAAATAAATGAATAAATCTGTGGGTGTGGAGAAACAGGTAAGACTAGATAGATACTGATCATTTCTACTTGAGGCGAGCTGCTTGAGGCTACATTAACTGCTACTAGCACAACACACCGAATCTCCAACCAAACTGTCGGCGGTGGAGTTGAATTGTGGGTAATGTAGGCGCCAGGATTTGACAAAAACGAAGAACGCACAGATTTTTTGATTCGATTGTTTTTTAACTGTCGTCCATGAGTCTGGTAACAAGGTTACAGGAGTACGCTGCTAAATCAGCGGACTACTCTTTCATAAGAACATGCAAAAGGAGCCCACAAACTGAAAAACGTATAGAGCATATATTCACAATAATTTGTGGGTCAAACTCAAGAGCAAGACTGTATTTTTAGGCGGTAAACAGAAGATTAGGGGCCCAAAGACTTGAAGGTGAAGGTGTGCAGAGCTGAGTAAAGGTTAAAAGGTTAAAGGTCAACGTGTTGCAAAAACAGCTAGACTAGGTGGAAGAAGCAGCAGCAGAAATACTCAACACCAATGAGTGTGTCAAATTCCAAGAAAGACATAAGAACACGGCTGACTGGTTGAAATCAATAAATGCAAAACACAGTCTGTTTTTCTCTCCCTTTCTCTATTTATTATGTTTTTTCTGTTATGGTTGTTCTGTCTAACTTGATTCTGCTGCAGTCTAGATCAGATCTCCCTAATAACGGGTAAATAAAAAGTGAATACAATTTTGTGAAATGCAATTGGTGGATCAATACACTTGGCTCTGAACAACCTCTCTTCAAAAGTTTGCCGCTTCACGTATCAGTTGCCTCTGCAGTCTCCAGAGTCAGTCGATACTTAAAATCCAGCAGAGGCAGAAAAAAAAAAAGCATGTTTCCCTCTACGTTCCAGCCTCGTCTCCTCCATTTTCTTCCTCTCACTAATGCACTCTTGTCATCTGGGAGTTGGATAGCATAGTGGCAGCTACCAAACATCCACAGTGACGGCAAACCCCTCTCTTAAAACCTTAATAACACAGGTGGGGAAAAGTTAGACCGTCAGAGGAAATGATAATTTTTTAACACCACCAACGCATTTATTCAGAGACAAAAGGAGATTAGCATCAAAACGCCCAAACGCTTTGTTGTTTGGAACAGTTTGTGAAGGGTAAGGGCCATATGCAGAATAGCTGCCAAGCTAAAATGATGAATATGTTTGTTGTTGTAGAGAAAAGGGACCACGTATGAGTGCTAGCTAGCAATGAATGGCTTTGGAGGGAAAAACATCACAACCTTCTTAGGAGTTTGCTTATGAATTATTCAAAGCCAAGTCAGTGAACAATTGGGGCAGAGCAACAGCTTCCTGAAAATAAATAAATGACTACCCTATACATTTAATAAAAAGGGCCACCGGTATGTAAGCTCAGCCTTTTCTTTCCTGCTGCCTTTTTCCAGTTCTCACAACAAGATGACAAACTAACCTCACACTTGCTCACATCACAGCCCAACCTCCCTGTGATCCCATCCAAACACAAACACAAGTTGGGTAAGGGAGGGGCATGACTGGAAAAGTGTGATCTGTCTCATCTGTGAGGCGGGAGAGGATGGACAAACTCTCTCTCAAACACACACAGGTGCACAAACACACACAGCTCTTGCGTCCGGACCCTGTACCTTGCAGCTGCCTGAAGCGTCCATCCAGGATGGAATTGAAACAGATGTTGGAGGTGCTGAAACTCAGCCAGCGCGCCCGCTTCATACTTTTAGCCGAGGAGGAAGAGGAGGAGGAGAGGAGGGCGGGGGGAGGGTGAGGGTGAGAGGTCCGCTGACGTCTGGGGGTGCAGGAGGAGGACGAGGAGGACGACGAAGAGAAGGGGGGGAGTCCCGCGGGCGCCGCGGCGAGCGGGATGTGCAGGAGAGTGCCGTTTCTCTCCGGGTGAAGTTCAGGCTCCTGCTGCTTCCCGCCACTGCTGCTTCCCCTCGCCGCCTTCCTGCTTTCGGGTCTCTGGGCCCGGTGGACCGCCGGGGTACTCCTGCTCCTGGTGCTGCTCATGCCGACCCGAACAGGGGCCTCCTGCTCTGCCAGGGCATAGGGCCGGCCGGCAGCCTCCTTGGTCCCTCCGCTGCTGCTCCGGATGGCTGTGGTCTCCCTGCTGCTGGCCTTGAGGCTGATCTTGACCTCTCTGAGCCGGGGCTGGCTTATAGGGGCAGCGCGCAGCAGGCACGGGCTGCTCATCTTGACCCCCAAACGACAACAATAACAACAACAACAACACACAGCCTGGAGCCGGCAGAGGAGCTTGGCACTCCACGTCTGTCCTCTTCTCTGTCTCTTGGCTCTCTGTCCTCCTTTCCAGATCCCTCTTGTGCTCACTTCTGCTCCCTCCCTCCCTCCCTCTCTTTCTTCCTCACTGCTGCCGTGATGATGCTATGCCTCCACTCTCTGGCGGCGCCAGGGCTCAGCCAGCCTTCAGTTCGGTTTAGAGTGGATTCTCTAGCCCCATCCATGCATACGATGTTTCAATAGGTCCACGTGCTCACACGCCTCCCTCTCTCTACTCAGCACTCCCACACAGTCATGACATCACTGAAGGTGAAGTGTATGACTGGCACAGTTGTGATATCCTGTGCTCATAATCCAACACAAAACTGTCTCTCTCAAAGGATGTGTCTTTTTTTGGGGGGTTTCTGTAAGGAGCCATGTAAATGGGTGGATATTCAATACGTTATGCATGTGCTTGGAAGGCATGCTGGGTGCATATTTCTGAGTTCACAAGCTGTAAATCAGCAGCGGACGTCATTCAGAGCCTCTTTCAACTCCTGCCTCTCTCTCTTCACTTTCCTCCCTCTTTGTACCACTCTCTCTCTCTGACAGGAAACACTGATTGCATTACAGAAACATCAGTGCAGCAGCACTCGAACACAATATCACCAGCACCCACACAGAAGCCCTCATCACTTAAAGAGACAGCAAGAAAGAGAGAGCGCTGCCCGATGAAGCGCCTGGACACAACTTTAAATATTTTGGCCACCCAGATATATCGCTGGATATCGAACCTCACATACCGAAATGTGTTTTGTTAACTTAATCCTGACACTGAAGTTTTTAGCGAACGTTACTCAAACAAGAGCAAATTGTGTTTTGTTCTGGCACTATTTTCAGCTGCAGATAAATACACACAGTGCTCTAGTGAGTATTTACGGCAGCAGGACAGCAGATCTGGGATTGACTCTAAATAAACTACAGTGCTCGTATTCATGTTAATGAAGAAACATGGCACCCAGTGCAACATGTGGCTCAATCCTGTGTTTTTGATCATTTTAGGACAATAATGGAGCTCATATGTCAATCTATTCTGTAAGAATTGTCAAAAGTTTTTTTATTTTTTATATAGGCTTATGTTTAGATATTTAACATAACGTGCTTTTGATTTGCTAAATCAAGCTGAAACACTGCTATTTTAAAACCCCAAGCAGCCGACCCACAGGTGGGTCACAGCTTACACGCTTAGCCAGAAATGCCAGACATCTGTGCTATGGGAGGCAGACAGGCAGGCAGGGCAGCTGTCCAGATCGCTCGGACATGTGATCCCAGCTACTTGTGGAGGGTGCGGACCAGAGTCAGGGCTCAGCTGCTGGGGGGGGTGTGCCACCACGAGAAACATGCGCACGCGCACACACACACAACTGAACCTGCAGAGCTCTAGCTGAGAGCTTTTGAGTAATATCAAAGTTAAACAGACCCATTATAGCTCGTACTTTCTATCCTTCCCACGCTCTTAAAGAGACACTGTCATCTCAAAGGCGTGCCACATGAATGCCTCAGATAGGACACAGCCTGTTTGCTATGCACGCACTCACCTGCGAGGGCCTTGATGCGCGAGCGCTCAAACAGCCTGGCAGAGCTGTTGTCATTGTCTAGCTCCTCGTCAGAGAGGTTGAAGCGGGTGTTGACGTGGCTGTACTGCTGCGTGATCTCCGCATTGTCAAAGTCTGTGGTGGAGGTCATGGCGGAGGCCAGCGCGGCAAATGGGCAGGGGGACGGCAGCCGGCGTCCTCACGTGGTCTGGGTGTGCAGGGAAACGAGTGGAGGGGACAAAATGACGGGATGGGCCTCAAATAAGGGAGGTAGTCTGAAACAGAGGGGAAAGACAGACAGTAGAGGTGTTATAATGACTGATTATGAGGATTAGCTGGGCTACAGGACGTACAAGACTGAAACTGAGACTGCTTTCATTATAGCAGAGAAAAAGGAGGTTTAAAGTCCCCCTCTACTCAATAATGTGTTGCTTATTGTCATGCCACTGATGTTTGAGCTTCACTGTGCAGTGATGTACGTGCAGTTTGACACTAAAAGGCTGTTTTCACGTTCTTCTGCTGAAGGTGGAAAGTTTCTCTGTGCTCACTATAAACCAGAGTTTAAGACGTGACGTCACAGTGATCCATTATGAACTTACACAAGTTTGATGTGGAAACTTCAGACCTGAGAATACACTATTCAGGGAAGGAGAAGAAATCTTGCGTCCAGCCGTTAAACCTTTGACATTTACAATATTTGCTTATTAATAGATTCTGGATTTTTTTTCACTGCAGTTTAGTTTGTATTTTGGTGTTAAATTTCAACTTATCATCCCCATTAGAAGCGGGCCGTATCTACACCTGGAATGAGATTTTAATTTTGGCAATTTGAAGCCGATCATAGCTTTCACATTGGCCCCCCAAGCTCCTGTGCCCCCTCATGATCTCCATTTTGTGCGTGTCACTTTGCTCAACTGTCATCCCGCAGTGCGTCTGTTCTCTGTGTGGAATGGCGGGTTGAAGGGTAACCGCTCAGATAGCTCTATCTGGGAGCAGCATAGCTCTCTTATCACGCCTCACAGGGGGAGGGCAACCCCTCCGTACCGCAGACCACGACCAAACCACCTTCTTTTGAATGATGCAGCTCACGTAGTTTGAACTGCGAGCGAGTGTTTGGTATTTGTGAGAATAAGCGCGTGATGTGAAGTGAGGCGGGGAATACAAGTAGAGCTGATACTGTAGTACACAAAGGCTAAAGAAAAAAGGAACATGACACTGTCCTTGCGTGGCACTGATTAAAAGTGCATACAACAATTGCTGAATACCACTTTTTTACATTTATTATATTTAAAGAGATTTAAGTGATGACATTAGTACTATCATTAGAGGTAAGGCAGACAATCTGCATTTATTCTACTGCATGTTTGTCATTTTTGAAGTGAAGTGTAAGAAAGTACATTTACTCAATTACTGTATTTAAGTTCAATTCAGCATTACTTGAGTATTTACATTTTATGCTAGTTTATACTTCCACACCACAACACCTCAGAGGGAAACCTTGTTTTTTACTCCACTACATTCATTTAAAAGCTGTGGTCACTTTGCGGATTTAGATTTTAACCTATATTAAAACATACGAGCACATAAAATACGAGGTATTGTTACACAGTAAATTAAACCAGCCAACAATATTTCAAATACATAGAATTAGCTTCACTGCAACAGCAAAATACAAGTTCTGCTTATATGTTAATGCACCAATAATAATCCAAAGGTATTATATACAGTATATTAATAAAACACAGGCGGTTCAGAGGTCGTTTTGCCTGCATAGTGAGGACCTTTGCTTTTATACTTTAAGTACAATTTTGAATGCAGGACCTTTACTTTTAATAGAGTAAGTGATTACATAATTGATCATGAATCTGAACACTCCTTACACCACAGTGATTTTATGCAACTAACTTTTAAAAAAAGAACAATTTATGCTTAAGGTTGCGGAAGAGTTAACATGCATGCAGCACTTTAATGGTGTAGCTGGATGAGGTGGAGCTAATCTTTATGTCAGGGAGTTTAATCTATAACAATCATATCGTCATTTTAGAGGATAATCAGATGTTTTGCATGAAAATCGTATTCAGCATAAAATGGAAAGAATGTAGGTACAGGTACATCAAAATTGTACTTAAGAAGAGTACTTGAGTAAATACACTTTCCATCAAGGCAGACAGGACTTCACAATGTGACCACAGAGGATGTTGCTCTGGTGCATTCAGAGAAGAGGCCCTCGTGATGCACAATGATGGCATCCTACAGGTCTCCCTCCTCCTCCCTGCTCAGTATCAGTCCTCTGCAGACGGCTGTTATCAGCCTGGGCATGCTCCACCCACCACTAGGGATCCCCTTATCACCTCACACACACACACACACACACACACAACCTGGACTGGATTACTGTACAACACACTCAAACTGCACAAACCCTCCTCACACACTGTACAAACCCATATTCACAAACTATCAGCTGTGTTCAAAACCGGACTGTAATCATATCGAAGGACAGCTTGACTTAGCTGCCAAGCACAAACAGCAAATGAAGTGTTTAAGCTGGGACTTCTACTCAGTGATATTGTACTCGGCTCCATTTAGAGCTGCATAAAGGCAAGCTGACCTCCCGCTATAGACAGTCCTGACAGAACGTTCACTGCCTGCCGCAGCAAGTGTGTGTCTGTCAATAGAGAGGTGTCCTCTCGTGGTGTCCTTGAGCAAGAGACAGAATGCCTTACATTCCTGCTCCCTCAGAGTAGGTCACCCTGTCCGCTTTAAGTTCCTGTAATGCAGACAAAAAGTCTAAAAATACCCAATAAGATGCAGTCGCTGATATGAAGTGCTGACTGAGGGGATCAATGGGCTAAAACACTACCTGTAAGACTGTAGCTGTGAGGTGTTTCGTAGAAATGTGTGCACGCACTAACAACTGTTTTTATTATCAACTAATGTTGTGGTTATTTTCATGATCCCTCTACCCTACTTTAGTCTTTAAACAGTGAAATAATGGAAAGCAAGACTAAGAGTCTACAGTCATGTGAGCAGCCCTGTGAAGCTGTGTTGTAGCTCAAGGCTAATGCACATTAACATGCTCACAACGATAATGCTAACATGCTGATGTTTAGCCAGGACAATGTTTACCATGTAAACCATCATAGCTTAGCATGTTATGGTGCTAACGTTTGCTAACTAGCACTTAACACAAAGTACAGCGGAGGCTGATTGGAATGTCATTCATGTTGCGGCGATTTGGTCATAAACCAAAATATTGGACACACTGAAATTATGACCCGACGGTGGCGTTAGTTGATAAGTCAGGGGTCCAAGAATGCCTGTGCGAAATGTAATGACAATATATCAAATAGTTGTTTTCAGTGGTGGACAGAACGAGGCTGCTATGAAATGTTTCAGCATTAGTTCAGATGTCACTGACACATAAATGATAAATGAAGTGCATTGTAAGTTATATTATTAGTGTTACCATTGTGAAGTATTTGGTAAATATTTGATGTGATGTTGATGGATAACACATTTTCTTGCTATTATTGGCCTCTACTGATAAGACAAATGATATAGTGCTTTGGCACCCCCTCATATTTCTTTCTATCACCCGTAGTAGATGAAGTCCTCAGCACATGGTAAATACAACATTATTATAACTGCACGTTGTGAGATGCTGAGTAAGGGGGTGCTGGATAATGTCTCAAAAGTCATATAAATGGCAAGAGGGATGATTAAAATGTCGGATGGATGTTCTACAGATTTTCAAGTGCTGCTTCACAAAAAACATATATAGTAAATGTGTTTTTATCAACACTCGTGTTGCATTACAATAATGCAACGTGAGTTTGGCTATCTGTGGATGCACATAAGATTTTGGAAAAATTGTTAAAAAGGTGCAAATTAGATTTTTCCTCTTCAAGATTTGCTGAGTTAGAATATAAACAAAACAATTCCTTGTTTCTGAGGTGTGAAAAAAAATGGTCTTCAATTATAACCTTTCCGCTGCTTGTGATTTTAATTAACTGCATCCTTTCACCTCTCTTGCTGTTACTGCAAAAACTACACTACACACAATATAAACATTAAATCAGCACCTGCGATGAATATTAACTGAAAACCATGCTGGGAGCGAGCACATTATTCTGAGCAGCAAGGAGTCGGATGGAGAGGATGAAATAAGAGACGGGTGTGGCGGGGATGTGTGACCTACAGTGTGTCTGTGGAACTGTAGCAGCGGCAGCAGCGACTGGACTGAGGAGAGGGAGGCCCTGTGGTCCAGCAGGGAGTAAATCTGAGACACGAACACAAAGTGGACGGAGGTCAGTACGGAGGGAGGGGGAGCTGGTCACTGGGTTTGAGTGACCACCAAAGACTGCAGCTCTAACTTCCTCCTCAAACTGCCAATAACAACATCAAACTAACTACTACTCACGTACTTTAACGAGATATGAGGGGGAAAAAACACTCTGCTTAGCATAATCCATACTGTATAATAAAAAAAGGCTCCCTTTGCTGTGGTCAATATTGTTTTGACTGCAACAATACGGAGCCTAATTCTTGTGAGATGTTATAAGGAATCGATAGTAAACTATTCCTGGAGTGTGTTTACACAAAAGTCTCTGCTGGCCCAGACATGGCAACACACTCACGCTTCTCCTTTTAAGGGGAATGAGGGGGGTACGTCTCTTCTGCTCAGAGAACAATTTATTTCTTTGTTATTTTAGATGTCTCCCCTCTGTTTTAGATCAACTATGCAATATGCGTTTGTTAGGCACTTTAAGTAAGAAAAACAGAGAAAATATGCTACTGTGGAAAGCACTTGGGCTCAGGTTGACGTCAGTCACAAGTACATTTACTCCAGTATTTCCACATCATGCTGCTTTATACTCCTACTCCACTACATCTCAGAGGGAAACGGTGTACGATTTACAGCTTTGGTTACTAGCTACTTCACAGGTTAAGATTTCACATACAAAATATATGAATGCACTGTTAAAGATTAAACTATCCCCAAAGTATTCAGTACCAGTCAGAAGTTTGGACACTTTCCCATTCCCTTAAATAGGAAAGTGTGCCCAGACTTTTGACTGGGACTGTATATTTAAAAAAAAAATTTTTAAAACAGTAAAATGGTCCTACACATTAATGCATCAGTGCTAATAATAATCTAACATAATAATATATGTGTAACTCACACTTTCTGAATTTTAAGGATTTTCACCTTGATACTTCAAGTACTTTTACTTTTCTATTCATGACCTATTTGTAATGGCGTTTGTTTGCATTTATAAAGGTTAGTACTGCTACTTATCACTAGAGCATCGGAATACTTTCTCCTTTACGGGAAACCTTTGACACTTTTCCACGGGAAAGCTTGCGCAGTGACGTCATTGTGCGCACATTGAAAGATAAACTGATAACAAGAATTTACCAACGTGAAGCCTAATTAAAACAAAAAGTGAGATGGGATGTTCAATAGGGGAACACATTCGTTTAAAAGTAAAGAATTAGTCTGAACGCTGTCGACAACGACGTCAGTTTAAAATGGTAGCCTTTCTCCAACAGGTGGTTTCGGAGGAAACTTTTTTTTTTTTAAACAACGGCAAACAACAGCAGTCTAAATGGAAAGAGCACCGTTCAGTGACCGGTGACAGAAACTATTTGGCCAAAGATCAATAATTTCATTTAACAATGGCGCAATTAGCTCTGCCTTCAATTTACACTTACTTGCTTCTGGATGTTGTCCCGTCCCAAAGTGTTTATCTTGAGTCTTCTCCCTGCCAATAAACCAATTATAATCCCATTGAAGCGGCGGGGTCCCGGTCAGAGCGGACGGAGGTCTCCACGGCGCGAGGAGGGCACGGGGGGACGAGGGAAAGGGGCAGAAGGCGCCGCGCGCTCCACGGTCATTCCCGAAAGCCAGCGTCTGACCCACCCAGCCGGGTTAAAAATAACGCGGGCGCATCCAGTACATGATCTGTGCGCGCAGGGGACGGACATTCCTAACAAGAGCTGGTGGCTCTAAATGGCAGAGACACTTGTGATCTCCTGTGCACCCCCCCCACCCCCACACACACTCCGCTCCGCTCCACCCCGCCCAGACCGGGCTCTAATCGCACACACAACACCCACCAGAGACCCTCTCAGAAATGTCATCTCTGCTGTTGTCTCCGCGTGCCATTTACACGCAGTACGGAGAGAAGAGGGGTCCGGATATGGAAACAGGTCCTGCAGGAGAACCATCACATTACAAAAGATGTCACAAAAGATGTCACACCTGTCAGATAATGTGTCATCCGTGGAGGAAAGTAACGAAGTACATTTACTTACTTGAATATTTCACTTTTATGCTCCTTTATACTCCTACTCCTACATTCACTACATTTCAGAGGGAAATATTGTACTTTTTAGTGTGCTACATTTATCTGTCAGAGTTTCAAGTTACTTTTCAGATTAAGAAAATAATGAATTATTTAATTAATTGATTTTGAAGAAAAAAAAAACATTTTATACAATAATATTATAACATAAATACCATCAAATTAATCTTTGTCTTGTGTCCCTTTACAAAAAAGCAGTCTGGGTGAGACCCCCAAACTATCCAATATTTCACAAAGCAGCAAAGATTGAAGTAAAAAAATAAAAAAATAAAATGAATATACATACCTGCAACAGAACTTCTTCCTCCTCTTCCTCTACCCCTTAGATTTATTTTGCAACCCTTTAGAGAGGCAAAGTTTTACAGCTAGTGGCCTAAATTTTACAAAGTAGTTAAAAAAATAGCTCCATTTTAATATACTTGAAGTACACTTTCCTGATAATACTTCTATGTTTCCTAAAGTAAGTTATAATGCAGCACTTTTAAATGTAGCTGTGTATTTTTACATAATTCTTTGACAAAACGTCGTAAATATGTAAAACAAAAGCACTAAGTAAGTAGAAATTGTAACAAATAGTTCTAATCTGAGCAGGCATTTAATGTCAGCTTCTGGTACTTGACAGCTTTCGACACTCTACAGCTACAGATACACAACAAACATACAGGGCTTCAATATATACCGGCGACACTTAAAGATAATCGTGGGAACATAAACAGACGATTTAAAAAATGGAAACGACGATTCACTTAAAATATGTATTGTATTCATAAAAAAAATGGCCAAACACACGGGCCATATCTCATTAGCAACAGGAAGCAGGGTGTTTAAAATAAAATACATTTACAAAACATAAATAGAAAATTTTACACAATGAAGTGGGCACATAAAAATATAGATACACACATTAAAAAAAGAAATCGGTACAAAAAAATGCATGCCACTATGTTCCCTCACTCAGTCTCCAGTATTTTTGTCTCTTTGTCTTTGGTTCTCCTGGGAACGTCTATAGTCACAAACCGAGCGCTGCAGCTGCACCGCCAAAACAGTCCTGAACTTTCAACTACTGTAAATAATATGGCTTCTTCATATCTGGATACAGCTGATGCAGCTCTGACTGAGAGCAGTCCTGCCTGTGATCGGCTTCTGCGTAGTTTCAACGCTGTACAAACAAACAAAATCCCAACACTTTAACATATGCAACATTAATACACGCATTAACAGTTTTGTGCAAGCAGCTGTAAACACACAGCTTTGCTCATTAAAAAACAAAACAAAAAACAACACATTCAACAGCATTTCAAACTGAAGGCGGAACTAAATAAATATGAGACTTCAGAAACAGGTGAACAGCTTCTGCAGATTTGGGGTACCATGTTGTGTCCGTATTTTACTGCAGCTTCCTTAGTGACATAAAGGGAGGTCAGAGGTCAGGGTCAGCTGCACAGGGTCATCCCTGGATATGGTGGGATCTTCAGTATCTTGGTCAAGGACACTTCAGCAGGCTAGATGTTTGTTGACACAGGGGCTTGAACCAGAGAAGCTTTGGTTGAAAATGTATCTGCCTACTGGCCTTTTGACTCGTTATATCCGAACAGTTCTGGACTTTCCAACTCGGCACCTCCCTGTTCTGCTACAAAACAAAATGCTGCTGAGTGGTTTCAAGTTTGCAGTGCCTACACGAACAAACGCATACATTACAAATGTAATGTATGAATTTATGAAGTCTCCCTTCAATACACCTAATTACTATCCAACTCATCGCTTAGGGACTGTATGAAAATGACTGGGGTAGTGAGGAGGGCTGAACTGTCCTCTTCACTAGGGTTATTAATGTTTTCTTTAAAACTATTAACTATACTGCAAAGGATTATTAAATATTTTGGTTTTATTTATTATTGAAATAAAACATAAGTTTAAGATGAGGAAAAAAATAACCCTCCCTAGTCAGACTATTCTACCTTTAGCCCAAATAATAATTTCTATTCCCTGCCCCTTTTCTGACCCCCTCTCCTCCCCTAATTCTTTGCATTCAGTCCCTTACATGTATTTACATTTTCCCATTTTTGCTGGAAAACTGCTGAAAAACATCTGAAGTTCATTATCAGCAGAACTAAGGTCTTTGAGTGGTTAAAATATGCAGTGCCTGAGGACATAAGTACATACATATGTACTGTAACAAACCAGGATTTGATTACATATCAATATGTAATATCAATCAGTGTTCCAACCTTCATTGTATGGTATCTGGCAAATCCCCGTCATCATCTACCTGAGTAGGCTAAAACAAAGCATTAAAGTATACTGCTTGACCCATATCTTGAACAGAGTGATGTTGCCTTCTGCATACGGTTTTAATCTCAGGTGTACTGACACGTCATGTACATGTCTACAAAGCTGGCTGCAACTATCTATTAAGCATAGACAGAAAGTAAACACTGGTGAAAACACACTTGCGTAGTAAATATACATGAGATCAGTGTAACCGTGGATTATCTGTTTACTCGACTCTTCTATTTAAAGGTTCTGTAGCCACGGCGTCCTTAAAAAAGTCCTTAACTTCAACATATTTGGCTTCTCATTACAATATTGAGGAAGTGAATACACACCGCATAGCTAACCGGTATTAAAGGGAGCTAAACAGCTGATACTTTTCAGGTTATAAAGGAATAATCAAGCTAATTCATTAAATGAATTAATCATTTAGGTGGGGGAACTTTGTAGCTTTGCTGCCTTAGATAATAAAGTATCAAGCTGTCTAAACTTAAACGTAATACGCTAAACGTGTCATGCCACGTTGCTCCCTTTGACTTCTGATCAATCTTTGGTAAAATATGGTGATTGTTACAAGCATTCATATACATTACAAATGTAAAAACACTGTTCAAATATTTAATTTAAAAAATACCTTCATACAAAAGAAGCTGCTTCAACTTTGTAACTGGGATTCAATATAAACAGTGCTCTTAGAATAAAAACAAAACAGTCAAGTAAATACATTTCAGGTGCAAATTCAAAAGACAGACTAACTCCAATGCTGGAGACAGTTTAGTCTCTAAGTGCTCACTGCTAATGCGTCTTCATCCTGTGGATTTACGAAGCGAGGAAAACGTCAAGGTCGGCGATGACAGCTGCCTGTCTTCTGGCAACAGTGTTCAATAGTCGGTGAGGAAAGGATGGAGTTCCCAGGTCCACCTGGAGAACAACAAAAAGGGATATGTACGGACGAACCCAAGTTGACAGCAGAATTAAAGTAACCGTTATTACTGTGGTGGAATGTCACATGTGAGTCTGCCCAGTAACACTGTGATCGAACACTGTATTTTACTTTTAACTACTCTTGACAAAAAAATGCATCTAGGAGATCCTGTGAAACGTGTTACATGTAAATAGAGTCACCAAAACCCCATTAAAATAAAAGGTCATAATCTAATAAAGTTAAACTTTTCAGGAAAAGTTTACTCCACTCTTTTGACCTGCAAATCGCCAACTCCTGGGCTGTGATGTTATCAGCTGTTCCAATAAACTTCATCTTTGGAAGCAGAAAAAAACAGAAAGCCTCTTCTCCCCATAAAGTCAATTTCAGATTTGAGATTGCGTGGCCTGCAAAAGGTGAGCTGTGATGCTGTGAAGCTGTGAAGCCGTTCTGCGGTGGATGGGCTCTCTCTGCATGTTTTCTGGCTGAAATTCCACTTCCACTCACAATTCCATGTGTATCAGATTTGTATTAAATGAGATAAGAAATAAGATACAAGAAATCGTGGATTGCAAGTTTGTTAGTCCATAATTATTAACTGGAGGTTTAACTGGATTAACACTGGAGGTTGGACAGAAGAGGTTTGTTAATGGTGATTTCTTTCATCCGGCTGTGTCGTGTTGTGAGACATTCACTCACGACCTACATCTGTCAGAGGGGGCAACTGCAGTCTATGATCAACCCCAAAGATTCATGCTTTTACTAGCAGTTGTGGCGGTGCATCTCTCACCTGTAGCAGGTAGATGACCCTGGTGACTTCCCGTCCATTGCTTCTAATCGGCTGCAGGACCCAGCAACTGGGCATCATCTCACCACGGACGGCATCCACACTGGGACGAGGCAGAGACTCCTCGAACACAGACTGCATTGCTATCACGCACAAGCCAGCCTGAAGCACAGAGCAAAAAAAAAGAAGAAAAACATCAATAAAACAGGCAGTGTAGCCTTTTGATCAGCCACGAGGCAACTGTACACCGACTCTGATAACCAACAGCTGACACGGTGTCTTCCACACCCACTGCCTCTGGGTCAGTGTTGTTTATGCTCAGTGTTGTTTCTGTGAGTAGCTTTTTTGAATCGCATCTTCTACATTTTGTGGATGAAAAACTCCATGCAATACCGTTTATCATAAACCGGTCTTAATTAAAAAAGGCAGAACTGTCCAATCCCGTTTTCCTGCAACACTGACATGACAGTACATTGCACTTTCTCCTTCAAACTAAAGTTTGATTTTGTGTACAACTGTGCTGCAAATGCTCAGTGGACCTTATACAAGGGCGACTAGCAGTAATCATCAGGAACGGCTGGTTGACTCTGCAGCTGTGCTTACCTGCTTGGACTCGGTGCTGATGCAGCAGAAGTCCCGTGGCTGGCTGAGGTGGCAGGTGGACGGATCAGTTAGTATGTAAACTAAACAGGAATACAGAAGGAATGTGTCAGACAGGAAAAAATCTAGAAATAATAACAGACAACTTGAAATAGCCAAGGCAATGGAACGGAACTTTATTGATGAAAAACGCTGGAAAACTATTTATTTCCCAACCATCAGAAAAAAGGCATAATTTAACATGTTTATATCAATATATGATGTATTATAATAAAACACAAATGGACGAAATACATTTGATCAGAGCAGAGGCGATGAAGTAAGAGAGGCCTGATGATATTGCAAAGTATTAGATGCAACATACTGCAGGTGTGAGAATGCAGTTGGTCGTGCAATACAATAAGCTAGTCAGTGATGAATGGGACTGTGCGCTGTACTGCACTATACATAACTAATGGATGCAGATGCATCATTTGAAGGGAACGCATTTGCAGGGTCCATAAATGCCTTGCAAAAATATAAATAGTTTTGCAGCAAAGACAAAACTATAAAGATTTTTCCATGTTTATATTCCTGCAAAAATACAAATATTATTTGCAAGATAAACTCTTTCCTCGCATGAAGCTCATTTTGCAAATAACTAGGAATTATAAGCATCTTATAAACTGGTACTTTCCCTCGATGAATATATTATCTCTATGTAAAGTTTAGCTCTTGACTAAATGTACTTTGTTGCATCCCACCACTGGTATTGTAATGTACAGAAACCATGAAAGAATATAGATTAAGCAGATGTGTGAGCTCACCCAGCTGAGTGCTGTCATCTAGTGGTCGTGTCCAGACAGAACGGGCCGACTGATTATACATGTGGCTCTTGGACAGCTGGCTGATTATGTTCCACAGACTGTCCAGGGGCCTGTCCAGCTCCCCGGCCCCCAGGAAACTGTGGACGGACGGGCTGGAGGAGGGCTTGTAGTATGCCTGGATACCTCGTTCTTCCCCTTGGTACCTAAATAAACACAGACTTAATACATTAGCAAAAGAAAAAACCTGTGATTTTAAAAAGGGACTGAAGTTAAGCCTTCACTTTGCAGATGATTAATCTTAGAACACACAGAAAGGAAGTCCTGAGCAAACTTTATTATTCTCCTGATCTTATTTTCATGTATTAAAGAGAATGATTCAGCTCACCTCCAGCCTGCCGTGGCCGTGCCCATTAGCAGGTTGCTCAAATCCCCAGAAGCAGCTAGACGCACCTGTGGAGAAAAACTACAATTTAACCAGATACAAATGTCTATAAGAGTAGATTAAAACTGGGATAGTCGTAAGAATGTTTCGTCAATAACAGTTTAATGGCCGGATGTTGGATGCTTGAACTGGAATACAAAAGCAGTCTGTACAGCTAAGAAATATTCGGGTTTTTCTTTAAAATCAGCTCTAAACTGAAGTCTGTTGTTACCTCAGCCAGAGCTCGACCGAGGAGACTAGACGTGATATCCTGATAGGTCGAGGATATGGAGGAGGAGGAGCCAAAGGAGGCGGTGCGCTGACGTGTGCAAGTTGGGGGTGACGGCGATGAAGTCATCAGGGGCTCAAACATGGTGACAGGAGGCTCAAGGCGCACATCTAACCAAACACATGGATGTTAACATGGAATTTCAATACAGAGACTGTGGAGGGGGGTGAAATGCCACGGCAGTGACAGAACTTTCAAAACGACTCTGGAAACGATTATTATTCGAAATCAAACGCTGCATATTAGTTTCTGAATTTGAAATGATGTCAATGATACTGTGTGTTTAAACTTTTTTTTTTGTTTTGCCCACGCATGTTTGTGTTTGGTGAATCACAGTGGAGTCCTTACCATGGGCAGACAGCCAGGCTCTCTGTGTCTTCACACTTTGAAGACCACATATAGGAGGACGTGTCCTGACCTTCAGCCCTTCATCCTGAAATCCTGCCATCTGAACAAAAACAGTAACGACACACTGCTCGTTCAAAAAGAAACATTACAACAAATACACAAGTTACACATCAGTTATCTGCACCATTAAAAAAACCCAAAACATCCAACGTACATTCAGTTATTTAAATCTACTGTAATGTGTGACATTAGCATACAAACCTGTCCAGTCAGAAGTGGTCTGTTGCCATGCTGCAGCTGGGCAGTGTTGCCACTGTTGTACCCTGACGTTGGACCGGAGGAAAGGCTCAGGCTGGATCCTGTGCACAAGGTGCTGTTACTGGTTCTCGTCCGATGCCTCAGGTCATCCTGCCTCACACAGCGAGATGAGAAGAAACCAGTGAAATGATTTGCAATACTGCAGTGTCATAAAAAAGAACTGTGAGTCCCTAAAAGTATCTTCTAACGGCTTGTATTAAACATATATTATTTTAACCTTATATAAACAAAGAGAAAAAAAAATTCTTCAATATATCATTTAATTAAAGATAATTAATCTAATTTATGAAGGAAAAATTACAAATATCTTGTCAAATGTGAGAAATGTTCTCTCATATATAATAATCAGTTTGGATTGTTTCGTTTTTATTTTATTTTAGAGACCAAATAATTAATGAATCTTTCAAAAAATAATGAACATATCAATAATTAATAATCATTAGTTGCAGTCCTTATCTGGTGCTTTTTGATGCAGGTCTGAACCAAATCCTACATGTTGAAGTTGAAGTTAAAATTAGTTATGATGCTGCCATGACACAAAAACTGACCTTGACTTCCTGAGACAGAGCCTGCTGCTGAAGCCTCCTCTTCTCCTGCTCAGTCCTTTCTCGCAGTCGTTCTCGTGCCTTCGCGATCTCCGTCCTGGCCTCCTCCCGAGCTCGGCCATAGTCACGCAACAGCTGCTCGATGTCAGGCGGACACTGGCCCTCTCCTCGAGGGGCATCTGGCATTCTGTCATTGTCAGGGAGAACACTAAACCTGAAACATTTATGTATTACATCCAAGACTACTATGGTGATTTTGGAACCAGTAGTCTCTAACCTGGTGCTGTCCATCACCTCTTGGCGGGGCTGTTGGAGGTAACCTTTGCACCAGCTGGGCGTGGCAGCGGACACCTTGGAGGAGGAAGCAGCCTCTTGTGGAGAGGAGCGAGAATGTTTGCTGGGACTCAGACTGCGAGCTCTCCGGCATGTCTGGAGACGTTCCTCCCTCTCCTGCCTCAAACCCTCAATACTCCTGCGGTGTCTGAGAGGAAAGATGGACAGAAATAGAAAATACAAGACGACGAATGAGGCCCAAAAATAGCTAATTTTAATTTACGTAATTTAGGTCAGGTTTAAATCAGTTTTAAGGCTGATCATTAGACATTGATACCTTTTCACTCACAACCCAGAAGTGTCTGTAGAATCTAGAAACTATACAAAACCTAGCCATAATCAGCTTAAGACCTATTATATCAAAATAAAGAGTATTTGTATGCTCACCTATCATACAGCTGCTGTTTGGTAGACGCAGACGTGGTTGGCTCCAGCTCTTCTCTGGACCTCGGGGACAGCATCTTTAACAGTGTGTCCGTCTCTCCGAGGCCGTAATGTAGCTTGGCCTCTGCCAGCTCCACGGTCAGCGGTGTCGGGTTCATGTTGAGGTTGACCGTCGCCATCACCTGCTCCCTCTCCTGTCGCAGCCTCTCGATCTCCCTCGTCCTTCTGTCGCTCTGCGCCGCGGACTCCACGTTTGAGCCGTAACTGTCCATCTCTCCCCACTCAGCGCTGTTCCTGCTGTTGTCGCGGTCTTTGGTGAGAAGCGTGGCCGGTTTGTTGGAACCTTTCGAATGCTGAAGGCTGATGCCCGACCAGTTGGTGAACTTGTTGTGTATGGGCAGGTCCTCTGGGACTATCTGGCGGTCCTGACACGGGGACACGCTGGACAGGACAGGTTTCATGGTCACAAGGACGTCGGTGTTGCACTCACTGGGCGCCAGTGACACCACGTCGTCCTCTTGAAGTCGAACAGTCCTGTTGCTGACCGGGGATGGATTAGAGGAACCAATGTAAAGATCTACAGAATCAACTGCAGGTCGTGTGGAGCTTGATGTTTTTTCATGTCTGGCTTTTTGCTCAGTCGGTCTTAATATTGGAGAGATGTGCTTCTGCATAGTTAAATCTTTTGCTGAAGCACAAGTCCTCCACTGTGGAGAGGTCATCTGCCATTTGGAACCCTTGTCTTCATAGGTAACATTTCTCCTCTCAGTGTCTGTGCATCTATCCTGTGATGAACTACAGCTTATAGAGCACCTATCAGAGCCTTTAGGGCTTGAACAACCCATTTCACTCACCTTCTCGAGTGATACAGATTCTGATTTACTGGAGGAATCACAATCACAATCCTGTTGGGGCATTTGATCATCCTCTGAAACTGTTGTGCATGTCGACTGTTTGCTGGAAGGCCCCGTGAGGCCGTCTATCTCAGAATTATGGTCTATATTTCTACCCTGATATTTTGGAGGACATAGTGTTGATTTCTGCTTCACGCGTAATCTTGTTCCCACAGTCAGTATGGGAGATGATGCACGGTCTGTGTATGTAGCTTGTTTCTTTAAAAAAAGCGATCCATCACGCCTTAAAGAGGGACTGACATTTTCTTGGTGAGCTTTTAACGATCTGCATGTGATTTCAGACTTTACAACACTTTGCTTTGAGCCTCTAGAAGAGGCAGATCTTACACGCCTTTGACATTCGCCTGGAGTCTTTGAAGGAGGTGTTTTAAGAAGAACATTCTCTGATTGACAGGCGGACCTTTGCGTTGCAGCAGAGGTGTTAAACCGCAGGTCAGGCATGCTCTGCATCTTTTCATCCGTGTTAGCCTTATTCTTTACCACACAGTGCACATTCTTGTCTTGAGACACGCTGACAACCTCAGAACCAATAACCTTAAGGATCACGTTGACTTCATGAGACTTGGACCTTTCACTGGACGTTTGATGAACAGCGACTTCCTTCTTTGCTGCCGTTGAAGGCCCCTCTGTCTGGATCCCAACATCTACGGCTGTTTGAGTTGAGCAGTCTCTCTTGGTGCAGTCATTAGACTCACTATAAGAGATGCTGATATTTGACAAGTTGACACTCGCCCTCAGACTGGATTTGAGGGCATCGACCGTTCTCATTCCCTGGACATCCTCCAGCAGGTCTGAGGTGCTGTTGATCAGCTTTGAGATGTGAGCCGACATGCTTTCCATACTGGCCCATGTTGGAGATTCTTTAATGCCAACTTTGGTCTTCTGTGTCGATGGTACATCAGTGTTACTCCTTTTATGCCGCTCTTTCCTCTTTGGAGCACTACTACCGTTACCAGTATTTACTGTCTGAAGGCCACGCTCGGTTTGAGTGCCATGTTCACATGTCCTGGTAGTTTTGGTTGCCGGGGACTCTTGCTCAGACGAGTAAACAAACATAATTTCATCCACCTGACTGGAGTTTTTACCAAAACCACCAGGAGTCTCGTTACTGGAAGAGCTGCCGGTCACCATCAGATTGGCCAGATGACTGTGAATATCAGCAGATGCCTGTTGACAGGGCGTAAGCGGAGATGTTTTGTTCACTTGTTCCTTATAATCCTCCATACTGCTAAGCGTGCTGGACAGCCCCTTGTTGGTGGCATAAGTGCTCAGGTGGGAATTGAAAGGCGAGTTCAAACCATCGTCAACACTACAGCACCTTGTTATACGTTTCTCAGCGCTGTTCAACAGAGGAGATTTGCAGGATAGGTCGGCAGCACTTCCGAATGCTGGGTTCTTGCAACAGCGTTGGTTTGAGTCCTCGCCTTGCCACTGGTGAACAAAAGGGTTGATGTCACTGGAGGCAAAGTGCATAGGGGAGTCCTGAGACTTCAGTGTATGCTGTGGATCACTTTTCCGTGCGTACGGGATGATTCTTTCTACATTTGACTTTTGCAACATTGCTTGAGGGGACAGAGAGTGTCTTTTTGGGGCGTAATCTCTACTAACTTTGACTTCACTTCTACTCGGAGTTCCAGCAGAACACGTCTTTATTTTAGATTTGCTCGCTGACACTGGGGTGGAAATATCTACATCGTTACTTCGAGCCTGTCTGGCTTCTTGTTTGCCAAACTTTAACCATTTAGGTGAAAGCCGACTGTGATTCAATCTGGTGGTTTTGTCATCCTCCTCCTCCTCCTCCTCCTCCTCCTCCTCCTCCGATGACCTAAGAGAGGACTCTGAGGAAGAGGTGGGATGAGTCCGGACATCAGACCTTCTGAACCTCTTAGACTTAACCTTTTTAGACATAACAGCAGAACTATCCTGTTCGGACATCGCAGATCCAAAGCAACTCGTACTTCTGATAGCGTTTTCCAGTGGTATTTTGTGTTGTGGCCGTACTGAACCAGAAACACTTGTTCCATATTTTGACTCTGCAAAGATCTGGTGTGTACATGTCCCTTTGTCATTTTTCATTACGCAGTCTTGTTTGCTGTCAATTTGAGTTTCCTTATCAAATTTGCACAGTGAAGTTGATACATTTCGGCATTTGTTGTTGTAATTCATATTGAACACACAAGTCTGAGCCAAGTTACTTGAATGAATCTGTGGACAGCTGAACTGATCCTGCGCTGCGATACAAGGTTTACCCCCCTTCGTGTTGTCTGCTTCACCATTCACTCCATCACAGCCAGGAGCAACAACAGACCCTTTTATAGAGGCATTCTCATCGGTGGGTGTGTTCTGGTTGCTGTGATGTCCATGCTGTTTAAAGTGAAGGCTTCCTCCATCAGATAATAATTTTATGGCTCCAGCTGCGTCGGAACTGTTTTGGAGACGTTGCTGAAACGTCCTTGGCGGGCTTTGATTGCACGAACAACTGACTTCGGCTTCAACACTGGATGTGGCTCCCATACGGACATCCTTTACATGACTACAGCCACGGTTTTCTTTTGCATCACCCATGGTGGAAGGTGTTTCATGGGGTATTTGGTGAAGATCTGGGCAATCAAGATTCACAACAGGGGCATCCAAACGGCTCTGGGTGTCCACTTCATTCAAGCAAGTATCAAAGACGATAGGATTAAGATGAAATGTTACTTTTTGTTTACTTGAATCACTCACTTGTAATAAACCATCTTCCTCCACAGGGTTTCCTTGAGAATCAATGCATTTTCTTGCTGAAGAGGAATCACTCATTAAAGACAAACTCAAGTGCTCAGACTCCACATCCCCAAGTGTCAGATTTGATTGGATGTTGTTGGCGGAGGAGTTTTGGAAATCCCAATGATCGATTACTGGCTTGTTTAATGTCACGTCGGAAATGTTATGAGCGTGGTCAATCTTCTGTGTTACTTCAGTAGATTTAAGCATGCTGCTCTCATGGCTAGTCCACAATTCATCCGGCATATCTGATGCCAGGTGCTCGCTTTTGTCCACTGTGTTTTCACTTGGCATACTTTCCAGTGAATGTTGTTCACCAAGGGTTGCTACTTCTTTGACCTCATCACTCATTTTCTCTATCGGCTCTCTTTCAGTCTGTCCATTGTCATCACTATAACAGCCAAAATGACAGGAAGATGATGATAAGGCATTCGTGCTTTGACTCCTTCTCTTCCCGTCATCATCGCTGCAAATCAGTGACGATCTCGTGTGCTCTTTCACCACTTCTGAGATTCTCAGGTCAATGGCGCTACAAATAGCATCTGACTTGCATATGTGTGTTCTACTTTCTTGATCTCTTCTGGGGTTATCAATTTGGAATTTTGCTTCTGCAGCTAATTTCTTTATTGTTACATGTCCCTTTTCAACTACTTTCCTCTCTCCCACAGAGGTACCACTCTGAGAACTCTTGTCGCCACATTCAGAGTCCTCAAAGATCTGACAACCCTGTCCAAGTTTCCTGCTCATGGGATTAGATTCTGGCGATGCAACTGAAGCCACTGTGTCTTGTCTACCGCTGCCATCAACACAAATAGAATCAAATCCGGGGCTGTCAGCTTCCACAAAAGACTGTTCCCCTTTTGAATCACTAGTGTTATTATTGTTGTCATCAGGCCAAATATCTTCCTGGCTGCCAACTGGTGCAGAGCACAAAGTTACCGACTCTCTGCTGTTGCTCCTTTTTGGAATTTTCAAGCTGCCCATGAAAGAATCCTGTTGGTCTTTGTTCCTCTTCCTGGAATTTTTACAAGCTGATATAACAAGCTCCTGCTGTAGTGCAATGTACTGCTCACTGCCTTTGGTTTCAACCTCATCTGGCATTTTGTCCCTTGTAAAATATTTGGTATTCCCGAGCTCACATTGCTGTATACTTTTAAACTTTTCTGATTGTTGTCCGACACCATCTCGATTGCATAGTAGTTCATCGTCAGCGGACGGTTTGAAGGCACTAGCAGCTTCAGACATCTGTGTCAATTCTTGACCCTGGTTAGTAGGACTTGTAGAGAATTGCATTACTGACTGACTACCTGACGTACACATTTCAGTGTCAGAGGACATCATAATGTCAGCGGCCACCGTGACAGGTACATCTGTGAACACTTCAGTGGGTGACACACAAGCGGTCTGACCAAAGGTTGGTAAGGATGCTGGACTTTTGTTACTGCTGTAGTCTGAAATATCTATGACTGCCTTCTCCACATTTTCTATTTGTCCCTCTGATAGCTCTACACAACATCCTACATCCTTCAGGGCTTCCTCTAGTGTTGTTAGAATCTGGGAGTCCTGAAAAGGTAATGTTTCTGATGTGCCTCTTGAAAATTCAACACGGTGTTCCTGCACTGGGACATTTACACCCTCAGTGCTGGTGGACGCTGAGCTACACCTTCTAGATCCGCTCTGAGAGTCTGAAAAGTTCATACTGGCTGGACTGGGGCTGCTGCTGCTGCTGCTCTCTACACCTCTGAACATCATTTTTCTTTGGAAAGGCAGAGAATCCCTGTAAATCCTGGGACTGTCTGCTGCATCGGTGGAGGACCAAGCATCGGTGAGCACCAGTACGCCTTCTGGCTCCCGCACACTGCAGCTGCTCAGGGAGCGTGGGCTGCTGGTTGAGGTAGTCTGCATATTCCCAAAATCCTCAATCAATTCGTGTACAGTGTCTTGCTCGCTAGAATCTGCTACTAATGGGTTGTGGGAAGGAGGCGTACTTGCTGCACTGCTGTGTCTTGACTTTGGGGAGCCTTGCTGGCTCGAGTATGCCTCTGCTGGGATTACCTGAGGTTTCTGACAGCTGCCCCAGCCTAAACTGATCTCTGCTGCTCTACTGTGCCGTGTGGATGAACGGGAGCAATCTGTGACCAATGAATAAGTTGGCACCAGTGTTCGGTTAAACATCTCCACTGTTGAGTATTTCCCAGTGCTCTCCACAGCCAATGAATCTTTAGACATCTGGCTGTCTTCGCTCTCCGCTTCACTGTGAGCTGCTTCCTCGTGTCTCAGCTGCACGGCTAGGGCTGTCGCATAAGCAGAGGACAGGGAATCGAGGGAGAAAAGGCTCTCACAGTCCGACGTTCCCGCATCCCTGTCTTCTCGCTCCTCCTCCTCCCATCCGATCAACCCTTGCTGTCTCTCGACCCATCTGCTGGTCTTGTTCACCAGAGCATCGGTGCTGTGCCATCGCCTATGTCTAATGTCCTGAAACAGAGTCCTCTGGTCAAGCTCCTCGCATGAAACGGCTGTTTTGACACCACATTTGCTTCGGCTCATCTTGGTGTCTTTAAGGCTCCTGTCTCTTCTTTGTCTCCAGTGAAATTTGCTCGCTATCCTCCCCAGGGGTTTTGGGCCTCGTCCTCCATTCGCACCTGATGGTGGTTTCCTGAGCACTTTGGACAGAGCCGTTTTTAACCTGGTCCCCACAGAAGGAGAGAAAGTCTTCCTGATGGTTTCTAATCCATTGTTACCTGCATGGGGTTGAGTTATCTCATTCATGCAGGGGACATTCTGAAAACTGGGTTTGTGTGCTGTGAGTTCTTGTATATTTTCTTTGCTGACTGGCTGCAAAGTAGCTCCAAACGGTGACTTCAGAGTAAGCGTTGAGTTCTGAGCCGATCTGTTCTTAAAAGATAGGTCTCGGTTTGGCAGCAGAGGTTTTCTTCCTGGCCGTTCCTGGCAGGGTTGAGCTTGGGGCTCCTCTTTGGCAGTTTTCCTGATGTTTTCAGATGAGCTTACTGTACTCCGGCAGGCTTGACTTTGTCCTGAGAAGAGCGTACTGGAACAACTCTGGGTTCTTTCCCGAGGAAGACACTCATCTGAAACCCACTTCCTGCTGCCAATGGAATCAGAGGCTGTGGAGGAATCTGACGTCAGTTCTATGGATCGGTTTCTCTTGAGAAAGTGTCTGTCGAGGAGAGAAAAAGTCAATTACGATTTAAATTTAGGGAGTACAAGCAACTGCAACTCAGCCAGATAAGAATCGATAATGAGATTTAAAAAAAAATGAAACTGTTGAAAATGTTGACTGTAACCAGTTAGTTTGACGTTTGCTTCCTGCCCTTCATGCAATTAATTCTACAGATTTTATGACTGTGTGCTTACCTGAAGATAGGGGTGTGCTGTGGGTAGAGCCGGGACAGAATATCTGCAGAGAATGAGTGTCTACGAGAACCAAACGATCTTCCTCTGGGCTTTGAGGGGGACCCCAGCTCAGGAGACTCAGGGCTGTCTGGTCCTGGAGGCAGGGCCCTTTCCAGTCGCTGCAATTCCCTCTTGGCATCCAACAGATGCCGCTTGCGGGCAATTCTCTCCAGCTGATAGTGCAACCTTTTGCGATGGATGCGACTCTCGGAACGGCAAATGGAATGATGCTTTAGTAGCTCCTCCTGCACCGCCTTCTTCCTGGCCCTCACCACCGGGGATGGACGAACCACTGTCTGATCTTCCGGATCCTCTGACACCTGACTTGTCAGGCACTCCAGGAGGGGTTCAGGGATCAAGTCTGTTTGAATTCCGGACTCTTGGGTGATTGTCTGCTCTACAGTTCTTAGGTGCTGTTTCTCCTGCAAAATCCACTGCTGGACTGTTGGGTAAAGATTTACAGAAGGGAATCATAAGGGGTGTATATCTTACACCTGCACAATATTTATCAGTATACTTAAACTTGATGTAGTTAGCCGTTTTGCTATAAAACTATTTTATCTTTTGAAAAATTTGACAGGAAGCAATAACTTTTTTTCTTAACATGAGTGTGTAGAAAGACTACTTACTCTCACTGTGCTGCTGTCGGAGGTGGGCCTGCTCCTTCTCCAGCTCCTTCTCAGCCCGTCTCTGTTCGGCTTGAATCTCCTGTCGCAAACTCTCCACGTATCGCTGCTGCTCCACCACACGCTGCCTAGCAGTAGGCTCCTCAACCGGGGAAAGACAGGCGCCCAGCTGGCCCTGGAGCTTCACTTCTTCAACACTATGAAACAGGCACACAGATCCAGGATGAAATACAGACTGTAATAATAATTAAAAAAAGCAAAGATACAACCACAAAAAGTGAAAAATCATTTTACCTCACCTAGGTACAAATTCATGTCTAGAATTGAGTTGTTTGGTGGTGGCAGGTTTAAAGTAAAAGCGACTGTTGTTGGTTTTCAGTTGTGCGTCTCAGCCGTAACCAAGCAGCGGCTGAGTCAGTGTCTTGTAAACACTGGGATTGTTCACAAGGGTGGGGGCTAATGGAAAAACATGTCATCTCCACCAACTGAACGGCAACACACATTAAACATTGCCATATTTCTATAGCATTAACATATATGTATGCTGTGAGTTGGCAGAATAAGCTCTCTGTACAGTGACTGATGAACATTATGTCGTTCGTGAATTTCTTATTGGAGGAAGTATTTACCTGCGGTCAGGCGTCAATGGACAAATGTCAACGTAGGTGCAGGTCATGCCACCTTCACTGGCCTGAGAACAGTAAAGAAAAGATGAACATTAATATTTACCAGACATAAAAAAATAAACAATCACTACTATCATTATTCTCAGAAAAGATATGTTGTATAATGTGATGTGTATTACTAGCATTACAGTATATGAACCACAGCATCCCCAGTCATCATCAATACTATCATTTTCATTTTCAGCTGAGCAGCACCTACCCGTCTACGTTCCCGGAGGACAGCTGCCTCTGCTGGGTGGTTGAAGCGGAACTTATGCACTCCTCCTAAGGTGATCACTGTCCCTGGAGACAGAGACAGAGACAGAGACAGAGAGAGAGAGAGACACACAGCCTTCGTCACAAGCTGTGTATCCTGTAGCTTGTTGATGCAAGCGGAGGACATTAGGTGAATGTGCTGCAGCGGATCCTTGGGAAGAATCTATCTGTGCACCTTTAATGAGAGTGTGCATACAATTGTACATTAACCTATATGTGATATTGCGCAACAATCACATGAACTCAGTGGCATGTGCTGCTCAGGTGATGTTCGTAGTGTCTTAATAATAATAATAATAATAATACTATATAATATATATAATAATACTTTTTTTTTTTTTTAATACAGTATTGCCTGATCAACAAGAACTGAAGTATTATGGATAATAACTTTCTCTTTCTATTCTCCAACAAGTGTCGTACCTATGCCAAGCTTCTAAATGCATTAAAGTGACAATAGCTGCCTCAGGACATCAAAATAAGAATTTGTATTTGTTATGAGTCAAATAACGGTGACATGTAAGCGCCTGCATACAACTTGCTTTTTGCTAACTATTTTGTTGAGGACAGGTGCTGACCTTGAGCCAGTCTGCAGGGCTCTGTGACCTCTCTGTCGTTGAGCAGGCAGACGCAGCCCGGCAGCGGTCTGAGCGTTACCACACCTCCGTGGTTTTCAATCTCACAGCTGGCACTGTCCTGCAGAACTAGACACACAACGCAGAGACACAATCACACATACTGATTTAGAAAGCTGTACCGATGCAGCTACTGTACTGTTAAATATATTCAGCGCTCAATGCAGCATTAAATAAAAAGGTGAACTGTCCATT
>JAVQJD010090669.1:0-20258 GCA_036023655.1 Nannoperca australis
GCCTAGTGCTTGCTCATGGTGGGAACGTTGGGTCTTTGTGTGTGTGGAAGTTGGTCTCGACCGGCTCCATGTGATTGAGTGCCCTGAGATAACTTTGTTATGATATGGAGCTATATAAATAAAATTGAATTGAATTGAATGTAATCAAACGTGATGAATATGGAAAAGATTTGGTAATTTGGAACAGAGTAAAGTTTTTATGATGCAACATCAAAATTTGCAGTGCCGCCATGACAACACCACAGTAAAACCTGTTTGTGAAAGTACAGCGCCCCCAAATGGCAAAAATTGCACTAATGACTGACTTCCTGTAGGAGTCCAAGAGGCTTTTTTCTAAGTCTGGATATGATACACGGGCCTACCATGAGGAGGTGAAGTAATAAATCATTTTTTATGCCTATGAGGAGGCTACAAGGCCCACAGACCCTTTCATGGAGAGTAGGAAGAGAATATAACACCATTGAGCATTGATGCTAGACTGTATTGATAACACCTGAGTGTGTGTCCATGTGCATGTATTTGCATACTAATAAGCAATTCTTGTGTGCTTATTTGATGTGTAATCACTCAATCCAACTTTTTCCACCTTTGAACAAATTTCTTTCCCCGATCACTTCAAATGCAAATGTAATTTTTGCTGCTTGCTGACTTTGAGTTTGAAAAAAGACTGGAATAGAAAATAATTAACCAAGCGTGACTGAAATTTGAGGTTGACAGGTTTCTTCTCCCTCTTTGGCCTTTTGCGTCCTCCCAACATCAAAGACTCCCATTTCGCCCATGAAAGATCAACAATTTGAAAGAGATAGCTTACTCATTTTCCATTACGTGGTTTAACATTCTGTGCAGACAGCTCACCTTTCCCATCAAAGGGGAAGGGAAGCACACGGTCACCTTTGACAAAAATCTGGTTAGTAATGAGTTCGCACAGACTGAACTCTTTCAGCACTAAAGACAGATGCTGCACTGTCTGACCAAGAAGTCAAAATGTTGCTGGTTCTGTTCTCAGCACAAACAGGAAGAGTGTGATTATACATCTATACTGCCCAGCACAATTAATGAAGTGCCCTTGGGACAAATATACACTCACGCCTATAGAAGACACAAGTGTAATAGTCCACAATGCACTCTGCTTTCAAGTGTGTGTTAAAAAAACGATTTTATTTGCCAAGCTGACATGTGGAACGTAATGATCTTAATGTATCAGCAGGTATGACGTCTATGTTCAGCTGCTGCTTTACTTTACCTTAACTGACAAATGCACAAAGTTCTCATGGTGCATCCTAACATCTGAAAACTGCTATTATTCAAAGAAAGATGCACTCAAGGAGGAGACACCATGTTAAACATGTACCTCTTGCTTCAGCTCCACAGCACAAGCAGTGGGTGCATAATCTGTCCCACAACTCTTCATACACTCACATTCACATACATACACGTATCGCACACATAAAGCAACGTCCACTTCAGTCTTTCAAATTACCCCCTGGTAACTGTACCCCATGGGACACTCCCAAGGGACACTCCATTGGGGTACAGGGACAGAATTGATGAAATGTAGGACACATGCTATTTCATGCAAGTACACACAGGAAAACGGCATTCACTATTGAGGCTCCAAAAGTCCATAGGAAGCTCCGTACAAACACCAACATCACAAAAACTGAGGATTCTTAGCGACCTTTGAAATAACATTTAGACCATCTCACGATAATGACTGTGGACACTTAGATTAATGACACTGTTGTAACGTAAACTGCCCTTTTAAAACAAAGAGTGACCCTAATTTACACTTTTTCAGTTGCACAGAAAATAGCCCTAAAGGATGTATTCAAGGATGAACCTCCATCAGATAAGAGTTAATATCATATCCATTATTAAACAAAAAATCAATAGCCACCTAATCTATTTGGCATATTGATTTATTATTATTAAGTATATAGTCTTCTAGAGATGACTTTCTTTTCCTTACTCTATGTGTATGTCGATGAACACAAGAATAACACTGATTTTAATAATTTCAACTTATTTTACTTCCCATCTAGTAAATAATAATGGCCTGTTAAACCATAATAATGTTTCAGAAAATGATGCCATCCACAACCTTCTCCTTCACTTCAAATGCTCCCTCGCTCGCCCTGAGTGACATACTTTAAGAGGGAATCAGCTCTTCACATCCGAGGGGGAAAAAACTATTATGTTTTTATGTGTACAGTAAGGAAAAATTTCCATTAGAGACTATCTGTGCTCTTGGGCTATAAGCAGGGAGTGGGGTTATAAAAATGACAAAAATTGCTGCAGTAAAAGCAACTGTTGTGAAAATGGTTTTCCTCTGTGGAAAATAAGCTTTGCATTTTTTTGCAAGTCCCTAAAAGTAAAGACAGGATTTCATTCTGACACTGACGCAAGCATGTGTGGATACAATGTGAATCGTGTATGCTCAAGTTCATAATATGTTTCTTTTTGCAGCTTTAATTGTTCCTGACACCTGGAGCACAAGTCCTTGGCTAATGGTCGGAAAGCTGATGTTTCAATTCACTATATTCACATCATATGAGATGTAATTTAAAATTAAGTCATTCTTGAGGCCTCAGCCTCCCTGTGGAGAAATGTACAGCGTTAATGATCCCTTATGCACTTTGCAATGCAGGTATGATGCTGCAAAAACAAAGCCAATGAATGTTCTGTTGTGTCAAGCCCTCTGCAGAAGACAGTGAAGCTTGGAGTTTAACGTGAAAGCAGTGAATACACACACACACACACACACACACACACACAATGTTGTTAAGACATCATTAAGGGGCATCTTCATCTCTCTCACACACACACACACACACACACACACACACACTTAACCTAAAAGTGCCAGACCTTACAGACAAGCGAGAGCCAAGTAAACATGTGAAATAGATAGAATTATAATTCGCTAGCTTTTTACCCAGGAGACCTCCCTGCAGGCTTCCCACTGACACCATGATGAATGGCTTTGTGTTTGCTAGACGTGCTTGTCTGTGTGTGTATGTGTGTGTGTGTGTGTGTAGTAAGGTTCAAGGCACAGAGGTTGTCACCAATCGAAACCCCCCTCCCATTAAGTTGACTGTGGATAATTAAACCTAGTTTTGAAGAGCTGCCGTGCTATTATTTATTTACTTGTTTGTCTTGTGTGATACATAAGAGAGAAAATAAGAGGGAGGCTTGGGGTAGATTCTGCCAACCACGGCAGGCTGTTCTCCCAGTTAATGGAATAAGAGAATGAGGAGATGCTGCACTTTCATGTTTTGTGTGTGTTGCATCTGCACTTCTAGTCGCATACAAACAACATCTACTGGTGTGTTAGCAAAGGATTTTTGGACATTGATAAATTCTTATAATTTCTTTTAATTTTGAATTAATGTCATTCTAGAGGGCACAACTGGGACAAACAACGTATTCCGTTGTACATTAATGTACAGTTTGTCACTTTTTCTCAACTGTGAACCCATAGCGTCTGTAACAGTATTGCTGCTGAGGAGTTTTGAAAAACTTAGATTTTCTTTCTTATTGAAATAAGACATTTCCTAATATAATTATTTTGCACATTCAAATTGTTATTAGATATTTGAAATGATTAGAAGGCACTCAATGTTTCTAATTAATTTCATATTAATTTCCCAAGCCACAGAGCCTAACCTGTCTACACCAGCTGCAGAGTGACAACTGGATGTGAGCAGCAGCAGCTTCAGTAATCTCACTTGATACTTGAGCCACAGTACTGTGCACTTAGAATTCTGACTGTAAAAGTGGTCACAGCCTAATAAAAATCTATGGAGATATACCATAAGTCTTAAGGAAATACACTTTAAAGATGCTTTGGGTCGCAGTTACGTTCATAAATCTTCATGTGTTACACAGCCGGTGTAGACCACTGTATTAATTCAAACTGAAGCGGACCTGTTCTGTCAGACACACAGGACGAAAAACTGAAAGATTTAACTGAAACGTCTGGTGAAGTGGCTCCAATCTACACTGAGCGTTCCGTTAAGTAGCCTGTACCTAAGCAGTCAGATTTTCTTTCATTTCTGTATGGGGTTTAAATATGCCTGTTACCGTACCGTGTCTCTCTCTCTCTCTCTCTCTCTCTATCTCATTCACATTATAAGCAATAACTAATACTTCAGACCCCCACTAAAATAGCTCATTAATGAATATGCTTGCAAAAAGTACTCTTTCCCCTCTGAGGGCTTCCATTTCCCTGCAGTAAGAGTCACATTTGTACAGCAGGGGTTGCCATCACAGAGGTCAGAGGTCCAGTACTCAAAAAGGTGATGAACCTTTGTTATACAATGCAATTAATATTACAGTGTGTAAAATAAAATATGTAGCATCTGAATGAAAGTGGCAATTATCATTTATGACATTTGTCCACACAAAAACCTTCCTGAATACACACACACACACACACACACACACACACACACACACATATATATATTATGCATTCACTTTGCACAGCTCTTTTTTTTATTGTTATTGTATATTTTCTATTTAGTGGTTTTATAAATTGTTTTCTGTCATATATCTATTCTCTTGTTGGCACCCAATGCACCAAAACAAATTCCTTGTATGTGTAAACCTACTTGGCAAAAAATCTGGTTCTGATTCTGATACATATACATATGACATGCATATGACCCCCCCCCCCCCACACACACACACACACACACACAGTCATGCACCTGAAGAACTCCATTTACATTATTGCTTTTGAGAGGTGACGGTAGGCAGCTTTTAATTTCCATGAAAATGTGTGGAAAACTGTTGAGCAGACAGCTGCCATCCTCTCATTCAAAACAACAACAAGTGTGCACAGGAAATGGGTTTTCACACTGAATTCCATCTACCAATCTCATAGAATATGTCACCTCTTCACACACAGCGATGCGATGCAACCGTGAATATGGCTGAGTAATGTCAAGTATTCATATTTCAGCAATTTATGGGTTTTTTCAACATATACTATCCCTCCTAGGCCTCCCAAGCACCTCAAGCATTTTTCACAGAAGACATAGGTGGAAAAGGTGATTATCTCTCCTGCTTTCCTTCTCTCCTCCCTGTTTTTTCCCAGTATTCCTATCAACCCTTGCTGTTCATGATTCTGTCCTTTGAGGGGATGAGTTTGTCATTGCAAATGTTTTTTTCCCTGATTAATGGCACATTTGATTGGAGCAACTTGACCTTGGCTGGCATGGACAGGCTTTGTTATCTTATTATATATCACAATGAGAAATGTCTCAAATAATAAAGCAGACATGTCCTCAAATTTAATGTTGGTGCACAAATACCTAAAAAAATGAAAAAAGCTAAGCATAAAAATAATGCATTTTCCCCCCCTTTCTAAGGTGTTTATAAACAGATGTTTATGGAAACTTTTACCTGGTTGCATGAACAAAAATGAAATGATTAATTGTGCCAGGAGATGATTTATAAAAAATACGGAACTTAGTACATTTTTAAGTTGAAAAAGGAAAGCATGAGGGAAGGGTACATTAGCCCTTAACCCTTAAACACTGTGTTTGTACCTGTACTGTGACAGAAAACTCTGAAAAACCAAAACTTTCTCCAGAATGATGCTGTTGAGTGAGTGGTTAAACAGTCTAAGGCTCTGCCTTAGTGCTAGCTAGCTTTGAAAACTCCGCATATTCCTTGATGTGACTAACCTTCAAATGTCTAATGAGGTTTGTGTTATTGAAACTTGTGGGTTGTGTTCCTCTACGAATGATTTCCTTAGAACACACCTTGCCTTTTTCTCACACCTGGTAGACCTGCCAGACAGGTGAAGACATTTTAGCTGTCTCTCGTGTTTTGCGTCACCTGACCGGCTAATCAGATCAGCCTTTATTGATACCACCATCAAAGCCGAGCATGTAATTATATATAAGTCCAATCCATTGAGCACCAATTGACCTGAGCTCGCTGTTGCTCTGTGGGTTGGAGTTTGAATTAACACACACACTTCTATTTCTCAGCCTGTTGTGCGAAGAGGGGGATGGCTCGATGGGTTGAGGGCAGGTAATTATCCTGCCCCACGTGTGCTTATGATTGGGATGAGTGGTAGATCTATAGATAGACCTTATGGATTACCTTTCCTTACATCTAACAAGACCACCTACACACAGGGACTATCTATCTCTCTCCAGCTTATAGTTTCCTCATCCCTTTTTTGTCCTCTTTCTCCTCTTTGTCTGTGGGTTCTTTGGTTACTGCTAAAATGGCTTTTGCCGTAATATATGAGAGTGCGTCATGGTCCAGTGGACCATACATTAACTCCAACACATGGAGAGAGAGCCAGAGTGCAATGCGGCTTAAACCATGTTTCCAGTCTACTGTATACAGTACAAGTCCTTATAGCTGGTCTTAATCGACTATTGACTCACACTCACCCACACACACAGAGATATACAGGTATAACCTGTGTGCTGGTTACTTTGTTCAGCCATTGGCCATGTTTTACAGCCAAAAAGGAAACAAAGTCTGTTTCGTATCACTTTTATGGCAGCACACTAAAAGATTAGAGCAAATAAATTGCTATTACCCACTCTTTCGCTTTCACTGCTTTCGGGTGGTGTTATTGATTCCGTTCGTCCTACCTACGTGTAACTTCGCCATTGGCAAAGTAATTTGGGATTGTGCTTTGACAGGCACACTAAAAACAAGTCATAATAATGTGTGCTGAACATCTGAATGATTGTTGTGCTAGGCGTCACACACAGACTGCCCCGTTCTGATGTTCTGATCAAAGCCCAGTCAAAGATAGCAAACAAGTCACAGATAAACACAAACAGACAAAAAAGCATCAGTGAAACATGAAGGATTTTTCCCCCCAAAAGAAACCAAAGCGAGAATGTGAAGATAAGGAAAATGACCAATGGTGACTAAATAAGAGTTAATAGATTACACCTCACCTCTTTGCCATTTGGCCAATCAGTTTGTATATGCTGTTTTGCATTAGGTGCGATGACAGGTACCATCCTTATCCTGACACCAGACCGCTTCGATATATCTGAGCAGCCTGTTAAACCACTATATGAAAATAGCAGCTCCTACAGTACAACCCCACCTTTCCTCTCATTCTGCGACTATGGGTGATCTAAAGTGACAACTTCCCTGGGCCTGCCAATCTGCCACGGAAAGGCAAAATGCGGGGGCAGCAACGAGACGCAAGCTTGCAATGCAACCGCAGGTGAGACAAGGAGCTGGGTTGAGCACCACAGTGCTACTGATCCCACCATTGCATCTGGTGAGAGAGGGGAAGACCAGCATTCCCAGCAGGAACGGCACAGCCCACAGTGAGAGCATCACAGCAAAATACCAAGTAGGGAACCCACAAGAGGTCCACCGGAGAAGCCAATCCGAAAAACTAAAGTCAAGTGGCCAAAAGCCAGTGACAAGGAAGCATGGAGAAGCTTTGACCTTAGACTACACAGCGCCCTACTGAACACCTACAGCACAACCTCCAAACTAAACATCTTTGGTGACATCATTTATGAAGAAGGGAGAGAACGATTTGGAGAGAGAACCACCACCAAAAAGAGCAGGAGATCCTTCACCTGGTGAAAAACATGGAGGAAAGCCAAGGACCCGGAAAGGAGGGTCTGTAGAAAGCAAGGGCAAGTTTTGTCTGGTACCCCTTTAAGTACACCAGATGCCTGCTGAAGGAGAAGAAGACTGGGAGACTGAAGACTTCTGAGCAGGAGCTGGAGGATTACATCAAGAACCAGCTCAATGACAATGTCAAAAAGAGAGCCCCCATTGGGCCATTAGAGCATGTACGTCCCCCCGAACAGTCTGAGGTGAAACAGGTAGTAGAGTGAGCAAGAGCAGCATCAGAACCCAGATATACCCAGGTATACAAGCCCCAGGCTCCTGAAGCTTTTGTGGAAGCTGATGGGCCACACATCATGCTCTGGTCCACCCCTGCCAAGACGGTGAGTTTGGCGGAATTGACTGTTTCATGGGAAGAACGAATGTAGGCTGCTTTTGAGAGAAAGAAGGAAAAGTACAGAGCTGGTGGCTGTGCGCTCAGGGTGGAGGGTGTTCACCTATCCAGTGGAAGGGCTCCAAGGCTCCAAGCTGAGAAAAACCTTTAAAAACCTGGCAGAGGAGGCAGAGCTACAGAGCTTCTGGCTCTGGCTCAGAAGAAAGCACAAGGCGTGGGGAAAACAAGGATACTAGGGCCAGCTGCAGGAGGCAATAGGGAGATGTCCCTCCCACTGCTACACCACCTTGAGATGTTCTGGGATTAAAAGAGAGAAACATCAGTGACTGGTGGCTCCCGGCTGAGGGCCTTGCAGTCAGCTCGGTGGCACTGTCTGAGGTGCATCAGGCCGAAATACCCAGCAGGTGGAGCCGTCTGTGCGATCATCAGAACTGGCACTTGACATGGGTGAACTAGACGTTTGCCTTGGGCGCCACATTCCGAGGGGGGCGTTGGTTGCCGTAAAATAAAATAAAAAAGCAAAAAATAAAAGTCGGCATTGAAAATAAACAATAATGAAAAGAAATACACCGGCACCGCTGGAGCTGCTTACTGTTTTTCACAAATTCGTACCATTAAAACATATATATAGTATATAAAATGGGCGCTACAAACAAGCACTTTTGATCGTGTCCTCAGTCCAGTTGTAGTCAACACATTTAATAGCTTGCAGGCACAGGCGCCGCTGGTTGCTCCGAAACAGTCATGATTCTGTCAGAATTCTGTAGAAGACTTTGTTGGAATATCTATTCGGACAACGGAACAGGCAACAGCCAGATATTTTGATGCTGGTAACACTTTTAATTCAAAGTTTAAAACTTGCAAACTCATCTGGGTGATTGGGGCAAACGCCACTTCCGTTGACAAAATGCCTGCACATATTTCTGATGGCTGTAAAAGGGTCTATTACTCCAAATCCTAATCTCGCCTAGGGCACCAAAACAACTAGAGCCGGCCCTGGCTATCATCTTCTTCCCACACGCCCTCTCTCCAGGTGAATTTCCCAGATAGGTTGAAAAAGAGGGAGTCTGATGAATGCTTCTTTGATGAGGTGGGCGAATGTCTTCACCACCTACACTGTCCCCTTTTATAGTCAGAGCAGAGCTGTTAGCTGACCTGACTGGCCTTATCGTGTCTGAGAGAGTACAATTAAAGTATCCTCTCTCAGCTTGAAAATAACTTTTTTTTACCTGATTCGCCTGGCTTTAATGTGAAACCCTTTGTACTACTACTGAGTCACATTAACTGATTGAAATATATTGATAATATTCCCTGATATGATTGCAGAGCCGCTACTGAGGCTATACAGCATTTTAAAAACACATCACCACAAAATGTTTCTCTCTAAAAGACAGCAATATTATTTATTCTGGAGAAATAAATGCCACATTACTGCTTTGTGCACTCCATTAGTTAAAGAAATTGTAGAAGGAAACAAATGGTTGATAATGAATATGGGAGTTTTCAAATCCATGTTGTGACCTGCCACATAATATAAGTCCTGGCTCAGCTGTTGCTGCAACACTGTCATTCGAATTCAAAGGTTTCTCCAGCAAAAAAAAAAAAAGTAAGGCCACATTCTGGTTAGCTGTATTGTCACTGTAATTCGTGGTAAATTACTGTCTACCTTGTGATCATTGTAATAAAAAGATAAAATGTTTGCGACCCTGATAACTTTTAAAAGTTGTAAAATCTTTATGAAAGTGCTTTGCCGTGTCTATAAGTGTGACATTTTTACATATGACATTGTTCGATTGTTGCTGCTGCTGGTCCACTTGTTTAATGTTTAATTTTTATGTATTGTTTCATATGTTTATCGTGTTTTTATTTCAAATCTTAATCTGAAAAGTAACATTCATTTTGATTGGAGTCAGATTGAGGTTAGCTAACTATAAGCAAAGCATTCCCCCCTGTGTTTCCACAAAAACAATGATTAGTCTTTCCATTTTATTCAAAATTATTATCATATCATATAAATATCAAAGCATTCCTTGAAAAACCATGGCCACAGCCCTCTGCCCCTCTGACAATGTCTGAAAGACATTGTAGCATAATTTGGTCATGTCTTTTCTGCATGTGAATTAAAACGTTGCCAACTGTGGTATTTTTATGAAGGCCAAAACAGTGGTAATGTCATAAATCTGTTCAGCATATCAGAGTTAATGAGGAGAAAGAAGATACAGATCTGCAAGAAAAGCTGAAAGAGGATGTTGTTGTTCCAGTGAGAACCAAACAAATTCCACAATGGTGGATGTCGTTTGGAAAGGCAGACAGGGTCCAGAGGCTGTGCGAGAAACTGTTGCAATCGCCTGTCAGCTGCTACAGGCTGCACAAATACACCTATTATTATGTGAAATGTATGTCTTCTAAGAAAGTCTGTTCAATTCTCATTAGTATTGGTATTGGTGATATATCCCATGGCATAACGTTGTGCCAAACTGTGGTTAAAAAATTACTCACTATGTCACACTAGTCAAAAATAGCCATATTTAAAATAAAATACATTTAATATATATTATTATTGCACCTTTATTTTAAAAAAGTTGTAAAAGTGCATTGAGACAGATTCTCCTTTTTCAACATTTTTACCCAGCTGACGTCTCACCAGCACATGAATGCACTACATAAGCACTTGAACCGGAATGATGCTGCAGCCTCTGCTGCCAATAAATATAAATGACAAGAAATGACAGAGAAAATGAGAATTGTCTCTGGATTTGTGACTGTTAAGATAGGAACTTAAGGAAATTAAATTATTGACAATTAAAAGGATATAATATAATAATTTAACAGATTTAAAATGACATTATGTTTGTGCTTCTGTTTTTCACTGTGTTTATGTCTAAAAACACACAGACAGTAAATGGGAGGAGCTCTTATACACAGTTTTTTTTTTTTTACATCGGCTGTTATGTACTGAATCACTCCATATGTAGTCTATTCACGAAACAGTTTCATTGGCTTGTCACAGAGTTAATTTACCACCCTGCTTCAAAATAAGTATTTTTAGACATACTGTATTCCTCTTTGCCATTTGTGATTAGTTACCATACCACATAGGAAATCATCTGTCTTTTAGCCTTCGGGGCACCTAACTTTTCTACACTACCATCAATTGTGCACAATGTACTGATCTCATTCTATAATGGAAGGTCTGGAGTTTAGAAACAAATTGGAATTTTAGTGATCCGAGCCGTGATCGCATGCCAACCACGTGGATAATTGCCATGCGGTCCGGGGGTCTAGGCAGAGAGCGGACTGATGAGATGCGGGTTCGAGGTGAGCACCAAGACATTGTATTACTCAAACAACACTTTCATAACAAAATTGTTGGCAACATGTTGTACTGAAGTTCATTATTTCAGAGTTACTCTGGGACGAGAGAAAAAAGCTTTGTAGAATTTTGCCAATTTGGAATCAGCCAACCTCCATATTGTGAGCTGTTGTCCTGAGATCTCCGTCTTCTTGTTAAGTTTAGTGTCACTCCTAAGTTCCTGTACTTAGAGATCAGCCTCACTGTTAACTGATCTATTTCCTTTTCAGATAATAACAGTTTTTTTCTGTGTTAAGTTACTGCGAACTGAACATTTCCTGCAGCATACATTCAAACTTTCCACTGGCATTGATAACACCATACCTAACAACGCAAAGTGAGCTGCAGACACAAAACTGGCATATTGAAATCAGGTGAATTATTGGAATTAACGTTAGATTTCTGAGTGAAATGGCAAATGACTTGGTGATTGAGGAGAAAAGAGAGATTACACACTTGCAGTGTGAAGAGTGCATGATTAGCGGCCTTTTTAGTACTTTCTTCCTGACATGCCCTGCAGTTGTCCTGCCATGCCATACTTGACAAGTAATCTATATTCCAAGACAAAATAGTGTTGCCAGCTGGGTAAAGGCCATCCACTTTTAGCAGGCCCGGTCAGATCCAAACTCAGAGCAAGAAAACTCTGCTGGTCAAACCACTCACCAGCCTGCAAAGACAACCTGCTATGAACCTCATTAGCCCTCGTGGCCAGAGATTCATTGATGTTGAATTATTTTTTTAACAAGGCCATATGTCCTCAACTCTAAGTAACCTCACTTTGTTTCTGTAGCTACAGACACAGTATGAAAACTGGATTTTACATGCATTGATTAAAGAAATTGGTATCATTTTTTAGATTCTGCAGCTTCTTTAAATCTGGTCGGCTGTGGCTCATGAGATAGAGCAGGTCGTCCATTAATTGCAGCTACATTACAGGCTTCTCCTGTCCACATGCTGGATGGTATATTCAAAAATAGCAACACTCGTTCACAGATATATCAATGCTACATCATCACAGCTCATTTCTGCTTTGCATTCGTGAATTGGTCTGGCAATATCAGGCTAGCTGCTCCCAAGCTGCCTAAAAAAATCTGTTAATCCAGGTTTAAGTCTAGTTATAGTCTCAGTGTTAGCATTCAAGCTAGGGTGGCATAGCCACAGCTCAATGTTTTAGTAAATATGTGCATTAACAATCTTTAGAGAGAAGATTCCAATGTTACAGCGTTGCGCTAAGTAAAGTGAGTAAGAACGTGGTTAATCTATTTTAGCATAAAGGTAATAAAAATTATGCCTACCAACACCGACAAAAGTGACTAATTAACATGTTGTATCACATTTGTTTAATTATCATGATTTTAGTTTAATTAACATATTTTTTCTTTATCTCCAAGCCCTACTTGCTAGCTGGGAGCTTTAGTGAAGCCAATACCCTCTACTGGTGAGAATTTGCTTAATGCAGTTTTAATGAATCTTAAGACATGGAGGTAGGAATGACTGAAGTGATTTCAATATAAGGTCAGTAATTAATGTTACACACATGTTCATTCTGCCCCTCTGCTGCAAGCACATCACATCATTGTAATGAGGCCACCCTTTTACTGGTTTCCAGTCTAACCTCTGACCTTCAGGAGATTCTCAACGTTCCTCTCTAATTCACATTCCATACACTCTCCCACCTCGTTACAGATGCTGAACATGGTTCCGTCTGACTGACATACGCACACAATAGCTTGGGTACACCACACACCACAACACAAAATACTGACAAAAATATTGGTGTCATTACTGTAACCTTACTTCATAATTGTAGAACATTAATCAGCTGCTGGCAGAATAATATAATGTTACTTGATTTGAGTAATTTTAGAGACAGTATGGGGAAGAGTTGTCCAAGGTTAGTGTTTCTGCAGCAGTTGAGGTAGATGTTTTTAACATTTTTCTTTTAGCCCAAAAATATTACTTTCTCTGCAGTAATCATCTACCAGCAGCACTCTTGAGGAAGAAAACAAGGCAAAGGGTGCTTAGTGTAATGGTCTTCAATTTGGTATTCCAAAACTTTCAGACTGTCAAAAACCTTGAGGAGTGTCAACTTTCACAAAACTGAAGGTTTTTATTTTCTCGAGGGAGGTAGTCACAAGTAGCGCTGTCCAGTATGTGCGCTTATAAATCAAATAATCAAACTCTCTTATGATTTACTTGCAGATGCAGATCTGGTGGGCCAATGCAATCTTAAGTTTCTATTTTTTGGGCAGGAGGTTTGGCTTGCGTTTTTTTGATCTATTCAAAGTTACATTTCAATCAGCCAATTTATGTGGAACAGATTATTGTTTGAGTGGAAATCTGTATTGTTTAGTTAATATTTGGCACATGGGCTCTGATCTCGTCACACCCTGCAGGCACACACCAAGCTGAGCACAGCAGTCCACCTGGAAGATGAGACACTTTGCTGATGCAGAAGACGACTCTTAAACTATTAAAATGACAAATTGAGTTTGAAGCAGACAAGTTCTTCTTTTAAAAAGTCATGCAGCATTGATAAGTATCAGATGACTATGGTATAAACCATACAAGAGCAGGTTAGGTGAGAGTGACGTTAAGAAGAGTAAAGCTGAATATGAGGTATGTGGAGAAAATGTAACTTCTTTCATATCAGGCACCATGTTGGGTTCCCAACATGGGAAGCCAATATTACAAGTAAATAAATATCTGCAGGTATGTGAGCATGGGCTGGGTGCATGTTTACATCACTAAAGCCAATAAACAAGATTGTCCTCCATCTGACTTTGCACTGATCCAACAGAACCCCAAAAAGCAACTGCAATTACTGTTTGTGTATCACCACAACATAACTCAACAACATCATGCCACGTGCTGAAACCTTAAATACAGCGCCATATTGCAAGAGGTACATTTGCTATATGTTGTCATGATCGTTTGCTTCTTTAAGTGTTGAAACATATTTTTTAAAAGGATATTACACTCACTAATGAACACTAAAAACAGACCAAATATCTAATTTAAATACAAAACTAAAGCAGTGAAGAAAAGTATGTAAAAGATATACAGTATAATGGCATTTAATGGCTGCCTGGAAGGTGGGAAATCAACCACAACATTTATGTATGCTTTGAAAATGGTCAGCTTTAATGTAGAGTATACGCAATTTGTAGTTAATGGGCTAAAACATGCAAAATCACTGGTATGGCCCCATTTTATTGGCATTTTACTATCATTTTTAGCTGCATTTATTCAGCTAACATTTTCACCTCAATAACTGTGCTGTGGAACACAGACCCTCCATGCACATTGATAGTTTTAAATTGATGTTTGCTTGAGAAAAACAACTCTCTGCTTCTAAGTGCCTTTTAGGCCAAACAAAGGCAGGTCTGACAGCTTAACAATTCTTTCCATCTTCTGAATAAGCACAATGTTGACACAGTCAGTGTGAAAAAGGCACCGTGGTCATAAAGTTTACCCAACTCCTAGCCTCTCCGCAGCCTCTCCACAGCCGTCATCAGAGCTGTCAGCGCTGCATCCAGATACATAATGAACGTGGGGGGTTGCGTCCTGTCACCCCTCCATCCATCTCTCCATTCGCCATCTCTTAATCAGGAAGGAACCTATGGGGGCAAAATGTGGTCATAAATCTTTTTCTAAATGTGGCATGCAGGTTGACAGCGGAGGTCGCATTTCCCTTCAATCAAAGGAATTCAACACACATGATTTACACTCTTCTGCCAAACAACACATCAGATAGAGAAACTGCTACATAAGATACCAGTGGTAGTCTGCCAAGGTGATATTGAGGCTTCCACTCGTGCATTTAGATCATGTAAATCTTGCATTCATGCCCTTTATATCCTGCAACATGTGGTCATTATTGGACTGCATATTGTGGTGTGACAGGGTATCTGTACAGACGGTAAGATTGTGCTAGTTTTCAAGCGAGTTTGAACACATGCTAAATATGACCCAATTGCAGCCATTATATGTTTTGTGTGTGACAGTGCTAAAATTAGCAAAGATGAATAGCTGAAGAAACCTTTTCAACCAATCAAAAACAGTGTAAGTTTTCCACATGTGAGTATATCACACTTCCCACTTGGCTGATTTAAGCGCATAATTAATTCACTGGAGTGATACCCAGCTCTATTAGGGGCTGTGTCCCTGTTCTGTTTACCTAATGGGCTTATTCTCCCTCTTTTTCACCACCTGTCTGTCTCTGTTTTCTTGTGTCCCTGAGGATGTGATTAGAAGTGTCCGTGGCCCGGGTGGGAAATCACTTGCGCTGCTACTGGCATGTCTATAGTGACAGATTTGGCCCAGGACTCACTAGCTGCTAAATTACTCCGTGGAGCAGCCCGGGTCCCAGGAAAAGGCGAGATGAACAAGGAGGTGGAGAGGGGAAAAAGGAGGAGGAGAGGGTGGGATAGATGAGAAGCTAGAGAAAAAGGAACATAAGGCTGATGTGCGTACAGTCAAGAGGGAGGGACTACCGGAGGGATGTGGAAATGGAAAAGCAAAAGGAGATGGTAGAATAGAGAAAAAGCAGGGGGTAACAAAAGATGAGGGAAAAATGAGAAGGAGATATTGATAAATAAATATGGTGCCATGGATGGGGGGAAAGGAAGAAGCATGAAGGATATAAAAGTAAAAAGGGATCAGAGAACTACACCTTCACAACATTGTCAAGGCTGTACAATCTTCTAAATCTGGTATATTTCAATAAGACAATTTGTACATTTTTCACTCCATCTGGTACATATGCTCTGTCCACATATTTATATATATTTATACGTTGCATGCTATTAATTCAAACATGTTAAACAGCTGCTTTTATTGCCAACAATGGTCAAGCAACAAAAGCATGTGAGGCAGGTATTTCGGTCAAAGAATGTGTCATGATCTTCCTCTTTAATTATTGATGTGGCGATGGATGGGAGATAGATTGGTCTGCATTCCTTTTTATATTCATTTGTTGAAAAGCCATTTAAAATGCATAGCCGACATTGTAGAGGGTAGGAAAGTTCCTTGATTGACCAGGAAAAACTGGAAAACAGGTTTTCTACCACAGCTGCTCCACTTGAGGTGCTCAATGACAAACAGTGAAGACTGTGTCTTACTACTCTATTATATCCTCATTGGGATCATATAGTTTTTTATATTGCCTATGTTTGTTGTGGGTATGTGTGTTTGTGTGTGTGCTAGGGGATGTGTGTTTATTTAGTCAAACACTGAACAATTATACAGAAAAGTACTTCATTAAACTTTAAACACTGAAAAACTGAAATAGGGACCCCACCAATTGACCGTTGGTATCCAAATGACCCAGCGGTCTAAGACACAAACCATTTAACTGTGACATTGTGGGTCCACTCTGGCTCTGCCTTGGTCACTCATCAGCTTCCTTTTCTGTATTCCCATGTTTCCTGTCACTCAACCTTCAAACTAATTGATAAAGGCAAAAAGTTAGAAACATGAAATAGCTTTACTTTAAACAGACAGATGTCGCATTTTGTATGAACGTGTTTTCAGTTTGGCGCAAGAAGAAGACTTGTGTTGTAGGGGTATTTTCATGTGGGGACACTGTGCACTGGGCTGCTCACTGTGCTCTGGTTCATTAAAAAGGTCCCTTCACAGAATTAGTTTCTGGCCTTCAACAACAAAGCTGTGCGTGCTACTCTGTTCTCTTATCATGAGGCTATTAATCTCAGCACCCAGTTGGATGAACACTTCCCCTGACAAATAGCTTAATTTCTTCACTGCCAAATAACAGTAGAGCGCTCCCTGTAATTTCACACTCCCTAATAACTGTCGTGTTTATTAAATGGCAATGGAGCTCCGCCAGGTAAAATGATGAAAAATTGCATCACACTGATACATCACAGATTTGCGCTTCCTAAGCTTGTCGCTTTGAAAACTGCTGTTCATCTGTGATGTTTTGCGGGCACAAAGTGAGAGGGAGCCCTCACTGGGCGTTTTATTTGTTCACTCACTTTGCCGATGACAAAGAGTAATGACAAGAAAAGATGGTGCTTCAGGAGGGACATTGCTTCTGTGAGAGTGTAACTGAAACACCTGCTCCTGCATGCCAGAAGAATCACTTGCTCACACAAACACACATCCCTGATGAGAAATTGAGAGCTGTGCGGCATTTTCATCAATTCACTGTTTCTCCAACAGTAACATTTCATTTAAATGGAAAGTATGATTGTCTCATGCAATTGTGGTGTGTCTAGTGCTGACATGCAGGCACTCGTGCGGCCAGGTTACTGATGGAGACAAAAGACACATCCTGTGATCATATTACTCCAATTTGAACTGTCAGCTCCACGTTAATTCAAGATCTGACTGGGGACTGACCATTTCATATTGCTGCCTGAGGGAGATTACCGCCTTACACTGCGGCCCGTTCTCCAAACTCCACCTGCTTTCTAATTGCGTTCCTTTCTCTGAATATAATCATCCACTCAACAATGGACAAAGCCACAAGGGAGCGAACAGGATCACAAGGCCTTTTGTCCTTGAGCAATAAAAGCAAATGACAAAGCAATATTATTGTACAAAGTCACAGCACTTACTAGAAAGATAAATCACCTCTGAGATGATTGTCTTTAGATCTCTGCAGTAATTAGCGAGCATTCATGCCCTTTATATCCTGCAACCCTGTGGTCATTATTGGAAGGGGGGAAGAGGAGGTATTTGTTTGAGACAACACCATGACCTGACATGAATCTTGTTTAATCATTCAGGGATCTGGAACTGGGTAAAACACATGCCCTTCCATTTAAAATTAAATTTTCAGAAGACTTTCTACCATTTAGACTCATGTTAAACCAAAATTTGATTGTTCATTAGAAATAAAACGCACCACTGCTCATCAAATACATTAGTACATTTGCTGCCACAGCCTTACTTTGTCTGGTATGACCAGTAGCTTCTGGTGGCTAATTACAGCAACATTTAGTTAAATATTGCTCTGTACCATATATTACCTGGCCAGTTTGCTGACTTTCACTTCTCCACTTCTGTTACCATCACATGAGCTTAGCAATTCATCACTTCAAACTACTTGTTATCATTTAGGCTAGCATTTGATTCAAAAGCAGTTTAGCTTGACTCAAGGGTTTTCTCAACTGATCATTCAAATCATCAACATTTAGGGGGCAGCGTAACTTTGGACCCCCAAAAGCATTTGTCGCTGCAGTGGACACAGTTTAGCACCCATGAACTTGTCTGGCTTTAATACATATAATACATATAACCCCCATACAAAAAACATGCAGAAGATTGTTCTTTGAATGCCCTGTCCTTGACCAAGACAGGGCATGAGCACTTGGCCGTATCAAAAAAGGACGACCACTGCTCCATGCTGTCCTCGGGAGAAAGGAAGGCATGGATGGGTTAAATGCAGAGGACAAATTCAGCGTGGGACGCAGCTGCATGTGTGCGATCTGCATGTGTTGGGTCTGCAATAAAGTGGGTTCTACTTCTTCTATACATCACTACACATCACTACACATCATTATGCATCATTATGCATCCATATACACCACTATACATCGCTACACATCACTATGCATCATTATACACCACTATACATCGCTACACTTCACCATACAGCTCTACACATCACCACAAACACTTCATCTTTTTAAATCTTTTGACTCTTGAATAACTCCAGTATTGTTATGGTCGATGAATTTTGGTTTATATTTCCTGTTTTATTCTGAAATCCTGGTTCTGTGTTCTTGTCTTCTGTTGTTGTCTGGTTTCCCTCTTTTTTTGATTGCAATCACCTGTGTTGCAGTCACCTTTCGTTGCTCACCTGTTTCTGTTTCCATTGTTTGTCCTGTGACAATTTATTCTGTTTGCCTCTCTTTGTTCAGTTGTCGGTTGATTGTTATTGTCAGGATCAGTGTTGGTTTTGGTTTTTGTTTGTTCCAGTGCCGTTTTCTGCCATCTGTGTGCAGTTGTTGCAAAAAACTCTTTTCTCTTCGTTCTACTCGCTAGTCTGCATCTTGGGTCCAAATCTCTGCTACCTGACGGCCGAACCGTAACAAGTATGTTGGCATTGTGAAAAATTATTCTTTTTTTATAGACAAAATTAACAGAATAAGAGCATCAGGCTCAGTGACTGTTCTCTGAAAAACGCCTCTGATTTTAACTCACGTTTCAAAGTAACAAGTCACTATGTCCATATAGAATATAAATGTTCAGTTGAAGGATAAAATAGCAGAAAAAGAAAATTCAAGAACAAGTATCTTAAAACCTGTACCTAACCACCGTACTTGAGTAAAAGTACTTAGTTGTCTGAATATTTAGCTGTTAGTATTTAAGGTTTGTGTTGTCAGTGACTCGTGTGGAGGGGTCCCATTCACAATGTCGGCCTGCAGGGCTCGCCACCCCCCCAGGGAGCTGAGGTGGACATCAGGGCCCCTCAGTGTGTCAGGAACAAGGCGAACAGGGCGGCATTGATGGACTAAGTCTGAACGGCAGCACATCTGGACGACACTCAACAAGCAGCTCAGTGTGATCAGATCTCCCTGTCGCTTTATGAAATCAAATGCACATTCATAACTGTCCCCATTTCTCCTTTCACATCCAAATCGCCTCCTCGGGGGGTGATGAGGATCAAATCTTTATCTGTTTGCTGCTGAAAAACACATTTGTTTGTCTCCTCTGGATGTCTTTTTTTCCTCCTGAGAGTGAGAGTGACAATGAGGAGGCTGTTTGAGCAGCGGGAGAGCGTACAGTGATTAACTCTCTGCACTCTGACTGCTTCAGACCATCATCAGTGGAGGTGTCCTCATAACGCTGCAGTGGAGGTCTGTTCACACCCATCAGCAGCTTCATCACTTCATCACGTCCACCATATACAAACATTTGACATTATATATATGTATGTGTATGTATGTATGTATGTATGTATGT
>JAVQJD010090670.1:0-21536 GCA_036023655.1 Nannoperca australis
AGAGCGGCCATGCTTCCAATAATTTTTTTAAATGCCGTTATCTCGAGATCACGACTTTATTATTCCGTTATATCGAGATCACGGGATGATTACACAATTGAGCCTTCAAGATCACTGCCATGACTGTCGTCGAGGATTCATAACTGGAGAAACAGCAAGCTCAATTTGCGACTAACCACTAAAATAAGCACAAATTAAAATGAACAACGTTACAGTATCGCCAGCTTGTGTATGAGTAAATATGAAGTATAACATAATATTGCTGTTCCAAACAGAACTGTGCAATCATGTAGAATACGTGTGTAATTTAAAAAACACACATTTCTGATAAATATAGTGGAAGGGTTTGAAATTTGATTCATAAATGTCGTTTATTAGATTATCAGTGTGTTTTCGCAGCAGTCTGTTCTCCAACTGTCTCAGCTCGTTTTCTTGAGATAACGGAATAATTAAGTCGTGATCTCGAGATAACAGCATTAAAAAATGATTGCAAGCATGGCCGCTCTCGGCTTCCGTAGGGAACTGCAGAGTCAGTTGATAATTGTCTGGGGGTTTGTCAGTAAGAACGATTAGTTTCAAATCACATATAGTCAATTGATTCTGTGAGACTGTACATAGGCACAGTGGTGCTTTGAGCTGAATGCTAACATCAGCATGCTAACATGCGCATAATGACAATACTAGCATGTGTAGAAGATGTAATGTTTACCATGCTTATCATCTTAGCTTAGTGTGTTAGCATTAGCAAACATTCACTAATTAACACTAAACACAATATACATTTAAGGCTGATGGAATTTAGTTTTGCAGATATTTGCTCATAAACCAAAGAATTGGACAAACCAGACCTAATGATGACACTAGATGAAAATAATTAATTTTCTAGGGACCTTAAATATCAGTAGCAACTTTCATGGCAAATCGAGATATTTCAGTCTGAACCAAAGTGGTGGACCAGTGACATCACCATCCCTAGAGCCATGCAGCAAGCACAGCTAAAATCTATTGATTGGTGCAGCAGGTTCGCCTGCACTGCTGGTTGATTCAGTCACACATGATTTGTTTAAAACAGTAACAACATATATGAACATATAACATATATCAAATAACAGTTCTATTACTTCTGGTTTCATAATACAGTAGTCCATAGTAGTATATTGTGTATTTCTAACAGAGATATCAGTAAAAGGTTTTGTCTAAACATATTTTTTCTAAAGCCATAGGTTCTATAACATAAAACAAATCCAGCATGTGTCTGAACTTAGAAAGCGAGGCACAACTGTACTGTTGCAAAAATATCACTGTGAGAGGATCTTGGGCCTGACACTATTGATATTAATGATGGCTCTGTTCCATTTAAGGCGTCTGCAACAACCAGGCCACACTGCAGTTTGTCTTTCCACAGAAAAGGCTCTGGAAATACCTCCTGGCTTTAGGCTTTGACGAGCTGTTTGTAATCCAGTAAGTCTCCACTCTTTCACCCGTTCCCATTAATCTTGTGACATATTTGATGAACGGTCACAGCCAGTAAAAGGGTCTGGATTAGATTAGATTACAACTCTTTGTGTAAATGGGCATGCTGCTATGTCCTTCTGTGTATGTGTGTGTGTGTGTTGGGATTAGATGTCCTTCAACAGATTACTGATCATCCATTAGAGAAAGTCTGCTGGTTTAAAAAGACTAGTTCACCAAACACACTGGTGATCAAAACTTTTACACACTGTAACACCCCCCCCCCACACACACACACACACACAATGACCAAAAATAGAGAAAATACCTTTGATGTGATAAAAAATGTGTAAAATATAGTCATGACAAGACAGGTACGTTGTCTGAGAAGAAACATCATCAGTGACTTCGTTATGGTATGAGTTTATTCAGATGGCTTAGTGAGTTACTCTTTTGTGTATATTGAACAGAGCCAGGCTAACTAAGCTATAGTAAGCTAATTGGATGTTGGAGGTTGCTATTTAAGTATTACCTTTTGTATTTTCAAAAATGTGAAACTATGCTTTTAAGCTTCTGAGAAAAACTGTAACATTATAATCTCCAGGGTCAAATGTGTCACTACAGCTCACCTTAATAAGCAGCTATTAACTACAGTAACATCAGGAGTATCAATGTTTTCACTGGATAGTTGACCTTCTTTCAAGGAAAATCAAGCTGAAGTTTCCCTTTCCCTGTCAATATGGATTTATTTTTCTTTTAAATGAAATGAATCATTATGACATAAATCTGCAGCACTCCAAGAGAAAACTCAATAGGAAAAACTGAAGAATTGCATTCGATTCATTCACAGAAACACACTTTGTTTGCAGAGTGTCACTGTTGACTGTTCCACTTTTGCTCTGTCTAATGTGACTGAAAGATTCAACTGCCAATATCTGGTTGTTACGTGTTAACAGCCTCTGCTTGCGTGCATAGAGGTGAAGCATATTTGGAAACTGGAAAACACACACACACATACATACACACACACACACACACACACACACACACACACAGATGGGGCAGCCGTGGTGATGTGAGCACCAGCGGCACTTAGAGACAGGGTCTTACTCAGTCAGCACTGATCATTTATTCATGACGCACATCTCAGATGGAACCTCAGTTCAGAAACATCAGCCTTACATTACTGAATTAAACTGAGAAACCAAAGAATTCCATACATACATAGATAGGCAGGGGGAAACTGGTGGGGTGTAGGGTGACACAGAAGAGAGGAGAAAAGATTAAAGTTCATTTTCCTGCCTGTGTGTTTCTTGTGTTTCTAAAAACATCCATTCATAAAGGGAATATTCTAATCCAGCTTTAAGCCTTTCTCGTATTTCCTCTCTGCACTCTGACTTTGAACTCTTCTGACCTCAGCTCAAGTCTGCCAACACTCAAAAAAAGTATTCATCTCAACAAATTAACAAATAATGTCCAACTTTGAGGAGCAAAGCTGGATGTAGGTTATATTTTTGCCCCATCTGTTTGCGTCTTTGTTGCATATTTCACGTTACTATGAGTAGATGAGTGAGTGAACAATCAATTCAATTAAATTACAGTTTCAGGGAGATAAGATAAGAGACCTGTTAATGTGTTTATAATAAGAAAATAGGTTAAATCCTACTCTTGCTTTTCCCCATTCCCATCCTCTGTCCCTCTCTCCCTCCTGCTGCTTCCATCATCCAGCTCCTTTCACCCCTCCCTCCCCTCCTCTATTGTGTGCTGGCTGTGTCTCTGTAATCCAGTGTGCCTCTTTGTGGCTGTACAGCATGTGGCTCAGCTGCACTTTGGCCCCTAATGGACCCAGTCAGTGCAGAGAATTGCCACCCTGTTGTCTTTATCAAGGTCAAGTGTGTGCATGTGAGCGTGTGTGTTTGTGTGTATGTTTGGTGGCAGGCAGCCTTGTGGACTGTGTGTATTCTTTGTTTGCATGTGTGCTTGCTGGCAGAGTGTGGAGAGATAAGTATCCATGTAAGGGTGCAACTAATATTAGTTTTTATCTTGTGTTCTTATTTTGTTTATAATGGTTTGGCGCATTGATGTGTTTAGGTACTGTTACACTAAACTATACTTTTAGCTTGACTTGTTAAAATGGAGGTTGCACACTACCATCCTGTGTTTCTCTTTTGCTTTTTTTATGTTATGTATCCCATTAAAATCAATGTGTACTTACAGTACCAGTCAAAAGTTCCCATTCAAGTGAATTGAGATTTTCCATAGGCACAGATAAATGCTAACATGTGCTAATTAAAATGCTAGCATCTTGATGTTTAGCAGATATAATGTTTACCATATCCATCATATTAGTTTAGCATGTTAGCATGCTAACATTTCCTAATTACCACTGAAAAGCAGCAGAAACATGTGTCATTTGTTTTTCAGATATTTTATTATAAAATAAAGTAGCCTAATGGGCAAATTCAAATTTTGACTGATGGTGGCCTAAGATGAAAAGTATCACAGCTGGTACGTTTTATCCTGAGGGGGGCATGAAGGTCTGCACCTAATGGCAATCATGGCAATCTGTCCAAAAGGTGTTGAGATATTTCAGCTTTGACCAAACTGATGGACCAACAGACCAACATTGGTAGGCCTATCCCTTATTCCATGATACAAGCTTAGCTAAAAATAAACAGAAACTTATAAATAAATGCCAGCACCTAAAACTTGGTTTCATATATGAGTTTTTTTTTGCTAACAGTAAGTATGCATGGCTAAATAAGCAACAGGCAAAGTCAAAGGGGGAAACAGCGACATATTATTTGCCTATTTACACTTACAACAGACCCAGAGCAACATCAGCATCCATTTAAAGTTGTGTTTCTGGCTTCCTGGTGAATGTCAGTCCAACATTCTCTCTCCTTTTACCTTTGTTTTTGGTCTCAACCTACTCCTGAGGGAAATAATCAGTCTCTCTAACTCTGTCTGTGGTTTGGTGCAGGTATACAGGTATTAGCAGACAATCTGAATTACGTTCACTCAGCAGTTCACTTGTTTGTTTGTGTGCGTGAGAGACAGATTGTATGCCATCAGTTGTTTCTTATTAGTATAAAATGAGACCTTGTATTTGCAGACAGTAGATACAGTTACTATGACTCAGTATAACATTTAAGTGTCACATCCAAAGCATGTTTTATGTGCGAGAGGGAGGAAGGCCGAGCTTTGTGCACTCCGTCAGCTGTTGCAGGCATGATTAAGTGCATAGAAGGAGACAAGTGTTTTGTCAATGAAGGCTGTGCCGACATGACACATTTAAAACGTTTTGTAATTGCACAGCTGTTTGAGGCATCATATCAGCATGAAAGGAGAGACAGCCTTTTGCGGATGCTGAAAAACACTCACTCACAGTTTTGCTGTTACGGCCGCCATTAAAACACACTGTAGTAGTTAGCCATCCAAAACATCTGCATCAGAGAGGCACAGGGGGCTGGCTGCATGTGTGTGTGTGTGATTATGAATAGATGTTGGGGGGGATGGAGAGGGGAGTCTTGTCAGTGCTGTCCCACACAAAGAAGATAAAAGTACTAATGGCCTGGGCTTCCTCTAATGGAACGCTGAGCTCTGTGTGTGTGTGTGTGTGTGTGTGTGCGAGCACGTCAACAAAGCTGCATTCAAAAGGTCTCTTATTCATGGCTGCATTTCGGCATTCAGGCCCAGGTTCTTTCTCTCTTTCTATTTACAGACCCTCCCTCTCTATGTACATTTGTGCATCTATTCACATGCGCCTACTGTTTCCAGTCTGCAGAATTTCACGGAACGGCCCAATGTGTAGTGATTCTCCAGCGTCCGGCAGCGTCTCATTCCATAGACACGTCAAATCATGTCACACTGCTGCAGAAGTGAGCAGAGGTTCACTTTTCTGTTTACGGAAACATGTTGTACAATGATGGACACATTTACAATTAATTATTTAAGTTAGTATATTTACTCAAGTACTGTCTTAGGTACAATTTTGCTGTACGTTTCATTCATTTTTGGACAAAAAAATCTAATATTGTACCAAAAAGGTCAAGATTAGATAAAATTTCCCAAAATATGAATACAATTTTGTGTATCAGAACTTTGTTTTCTCTTCTTTATGACCCCATTAATCATCTCACGACTCCTCAGATTTATCTTGTGACCCTTTGGAGGGGGCCCGACCCGAGGGTTGGGAACCACTGGACTAACTACCAGACTGTATAGTTCTAACTAACTCCACTTTGAGCACTTACTCACATCAATGAGTTACTTTAACATTGATGCATCAGTATTGCCGATCTAATAATGTCAGATAAAAACCTATTTCAAATACAAGAGCCATTTTCCTGCGTACTTTATCTGTGTAATTAGCTCTACTTCAGATAAATCAATTAATAATAATAAAACAGACAATAGACAAGAGCCATTTTTTTTACTTTTACTTATGTGAATAAATGCACTTTTGCTTGTGATAGATTATTTTTACAATACAGTATTTACTTTTACCACAGTAAAGGATCTGAGTACTTTTTCTGGCACTCACCTTTATACCTCATTCTGTGTACATATCTATATGTAAGCCTATGTATTCTATGTATGTTTTTAAGGCCCTGCACACCCTCACAGTTGTTCTCAATTGCTGATTAGACCTCTGCTCAGGTTGAAGGTGTGCTGGGCATTATATGAGGTCAACTCCATGAACCAATAAGAACAATAATATGACAACTAATTTGTCGCACCTAAACAGGAAACAGGAGTCAGAGTGATGTCAGTTAAGCTCAGTCTGTTCGCGTCCACACAATCCTGACAGGAGGTTTAAATAATCAGCCAAAACAATTCAAATCGCCTGTGTAGATTCAGAAAGAGAAAATCTCACAGTCCCTTTAACACAAGCTCTCATGAGTATGCTTGTACTAGGCAAAGCACAGGTGTTACTAATAACATTAACGATGGCTCTATTCTATTCAAGTGTCCCAGTAAGTCATGGCAGTGCGACAGTGAGCCAGCATGCACAATACCAGGACCCTAAAACTGGAGCAGCTAAATGGAATTCAGCCACCAGTAATTCTATTATTTACATCTGTGCTTTTCCTACTTTGACATTTTGAAATGTAGCCTCTGAAAATTACAGTATTTGTTGGTTGTGGTAACAGTTTATACATTGTTACATTTTAAGTCAGTATGGATGAATTATCTGCACTTGTGTCACTTTTACATTATTTACATTGTCACCTTTGATTATTAAAAAGAGACACAGGCAACAATGAAGAGGGTGTTTTAGTCCAATGCCCTGACTACATCTAGATAAGCAGCGCCCTCTTCTGGTGAAAACTAGGCTGCATAAAATCAGTGGTGGAAGAAGTATTCAGATTGATCTAATTAAAAGTAGTAATAAAATACTCTACTACAAGAAAGAGTCCTGCATTAATAAATGTAAATGTTATCAGCAAAATGTACATAAAGTGTCAAAAGTAAAAGTACTCAGTGTTTTACTATGATGTTTCTGCATTAATATGTATGTTACAGTTTACTGCTGTAGTTGTTTAATGTGGAGCTAATTTGAGCTACTATATATACTGTTGGCTAGTTTCATCTACAGCAATGCATCAAATCTTATAAGATCATCGTATGATGAGAACCATGTATCTCTAAAAAGTTCTACTTTTCATGAGCTCAGAAAACAGCCCTGTTTTCCCTGACAACGAATTTCCCAGCCCATAAAGGAACACTTCATCATTCAGTTCATCAGAAAGATTCAAATTCAAAGTCACCAAATTTGACATAATTGTCACTGGAGTAGTGGAGTCTAAAGTACAATGTTTCCCTCTGAGATGTAGTAGAGTAGAAGAATAAAGTTAGAAATTTGTACTTAAGCACAGTATTTGAGTAAATATACTTTGTTACATTCCACCACTGCATAATGAAAAAACACTATAATATGTACTTTTTATATAGTTTCCCCAAATATCCAGACATTCTTAGAATAAACTGAAGAATTAGGTAAGGAGAAAATTGAATAATAACTTAATAAGAATTATTGTTATACCCTCTACATAACCCTTTGATCACATACATCATCAAGTATTATGTCATCTTATTTCTTGCACAGCGTGGTAGTTTGTCACTAATGTGCTTTGTGTTCAGAAATAAACTTTACTGACTGCCACCTCCCCCACACAAAGTTCAGTGTGAATGACTTCAGAATGACTTCCTTTGCTAAGTGCATATATTTATCTCTATAATATATGCAAATCAAGATGTGTATAAAATAAAAATAAAAATATCTTATTATTCTACTTAAATCTATTCATTATGGATGACTTGGCTGTGATTCTCAGAGTGAGGTTATAGTAAACATGTCATTGTAACTACATATGACCACATAATTACATGTTTATAATTTGGCATTGCTATTGTAGTGGGCCTCTCTGATGTTTTAAAATATTATTTCCATTATACACATAAGCTTTGGTATTTGTGTGGTTTTACTTGTAGGATGTGACAGAATGAGGGACAGACACACCAAAAGCATCATCAGAAGCATAATCAGAACTCAGTACTTTCACAAACTATGAGCACAACAATTCCACCGAAGCCAGACAATGTCTGGCCTAATTTCACACTGCATAGGTGTGAACTATAGTCTATATATTTGTGGAAAAATAATTAGGTAGAACAGACACTGTCTCAAATCAAAGAGCATGATTAATGACCTGAAAGAACATACTATAGCTTTCACCACTATAAGTGCCAACACTCGACCCAGCTTCATGTGCAATTGTGCATGCTTATATTATATTGTAAGTTGTATTTATATAGTCCTTGTAAACAGGGGAAATTGATTGAATGTATCTAATGTAGCATTATAGATATCATAATTGTTGGTATATTTAATTAATTAGTATTACTATTACCTTACGATATAGAATCACAGTGTGCCTAAAGTAAAGCATCTTTTTTTCTTTTAATATTGGGCCTACAATGATCTATTTGGAACCAGACATGCAGCTGAATGGTACAGCATATTACAGTTTCTCGCTGTGATGTTGGTCAGCATCTCTACATCACACCACCGTGCACGTGCGTTCACCTAAAACGTGATGGTGGCTGTCGCATGATGGCTCGGTCTCTGCAAGAACCAATAACGACGCGGAACCGGAGGAAATGTGGGTATAAGAGAATCGTGCGCTTTGCAGTTGGCTTGCGGAATTTACTGACCGAGTCCAATTGCAGCTGCGCGAAGTGGATTGTGGGCAGCGTAGGCCGACAGCGGAGAGAAGGACGTCCATCAAGGAACAGCGATACGCCTTCTACTACATGTCCCAAAACACACCGCGGCATGTGCGCTGTGTGTATGTGAGGCAGAGAGAGCGAGAGGGCAAGATTTAGGAATTCGTCTGCAGACTTGGAGCTACGCTGTGGTAAAATAATGGTAAGTCCTCAAACGAAAAGCAAGCGATTATTTTAAATAAATGTATTAGTAACTGTAAAATAACGCATGTGCCCCGTTAGTGTTTAGTAGAGTTTGCCAAAGACCGTCAGTAGCAGTGATTGTTAATCGAAAATGTAACATTAGCTAACTTAAGCTAGCGAACGAGCCACTTTAGCTAGCTAATTATCTCAGTTTTAAATGGTTGTTGACAAGATGATGGTTGATAAGACACTGCTTTGTGGGATGTCGTTTATTGTAGCTAAGGCTCGTAAAACTGTTATTCTCTTCCATATTTGGCGTTTGAACATTTAGCTAGCTAACGTTAGCTGTCAGTGTTCAACTTTGGTCCGTTGTGTGCGTGTTCCGCCCCCCTTTTCTGTGTCGAGACTCCTCTTTACGGGAATCTCCTGGCTTGTGAAAAGAGACGGTGACGCTGGTCGGGGCGGATTAGAGGTCCTGTGTAGTTTCATCGACAAATTCTGCAGCCTATTACCATATGAACTGACAGCCCGCATACCTTTCTGTTTACATCAGTATCTAGTTGTCCGGGTCACTGCTTTTTGGCTGTCACTTCTCCCTCTTCCCTTTGTCTTCGTGCTGCTCCCTCCCTCTCTACCTTCCCCCGTGTGTTTCAGATGCTGGTCACTCTTTACAGCTTCTGTCATTAAATTGTCGATAACACTTGGTGCTGCCTTCAGTCAGACAGCTGTTTTGTGTTTTTCTGCTTCCACAGCTGTGTATGTCTCAGGAGGAGGATCACTAACTTCAATATAAGGAGGAAGCAAATATCTGCGCATAACTGTGTAGTCCATAGATATGTACATTTCTACACTGTACTTCCTCTCTTCAGCTGTTGCTGTCGGAAACAGTCACATTGAGCAAAACTAAACCATACTAAAAGGAATGTTGCACATCTACTAAGAGCTTATCTGGAGCTTTCAGAACAAAGATGTGTTATTGACATGACAATATCCTTTGAGAAAAGTCCTGGACTGACAGACATCACAACATGAACATATTTGCTTTGAACAGGTAAATTACTGACTGACTGAACTTTGAACTTCCGGTCAGTTATTGCTGACTGAATATGTGTTTGAAGTCTCATCATAACGCTTCTACAAACTATAAAAAACCAGATCGTGTTAAACAAACTAAACCAAATAGCGATTGTTTTTGCTGAAACGGTTGAAGAAGTGGAATCGTTAGGTTTTATTGAGTTGCTGTGCCTGAAGCCAGTAAAGACAGTACCTCCACTGCACTGCCTCTCGTCTCATCTTAAGTAGTTACTTTAAGCTGTATTGTAGTCACTGGCCACAGTTCTTTGGCCAAGTGTGGGGTTTTCTCCGTCTCTAGTAAAGCTGACTTATGGCTAGCATTATGTATTTATCCTGGTTTCAGTCAGGCTCCAGCAGTGCTGCTCAGAGGGAAATCACCAGACGTATTGTTGTTTTTGTGCTATCTGTCACAATATCTTTGTCTTTATCTTTTCTCTTCCCAGGCCTAGCAGTCCAGCTAGCTGCTAGCATTTCCTCGTGCATTACTCTCTACAACCGACACTCAAGAGGAGCAGCAGCAGCCGCCACAGCAGCCATTCCCAGCAGCCCCTCTACCCCCCGCAGCAGACTCCAGCAGCGGGGTGAGACACTAGACTGGAGAGGGGGTTTAATTAAATACTCAGCTTATACTGGTGCTGTGTGATGTATTCCTGCCGATTTGTTAAAATGTTATAGTCTAACTCCATATTGTCTTTTACTTGTTTATCTATCCACCCAACCCTCCATTCTTCACTGCAGAGCAAGATGGAGGCGTCATTTGGCCCTACTTTCTCAGCCGTGGCTGCTGGAGCTAAAGGTGATACACAAATAATATTCCTCTCTAGACATGCCCTTTTTTTCTGCATTACTGTTTCTCTCTTCTCTTTTTTTGCTTGACAGTCACTCTTTAGTACTCATTAGCTAATCTATTTGCCTTCACGTGTTTCCAGCAGAAGGTTCCAGCACCTACAAGCAGCATAGAAGAACTCCCTCCTCCTCCAGCACTCTAACCTACTCTCCCCGGGATGACGACGATGGAATGGTACACTTTCACATCCTTTTACATTTTATGTTTATACAACTCAACCTAATAAATTCAAAATCTCAAAGATATCAACATTTATAATCCTTTTTGAAGAGTTACACCCAACTGGATAGGGGGGTAAAAGTGACATTTCTTTCACTCCCAAGTGTCAAACCTCACATTTCATCTCATCCATTGTGTGAACTATAATAATGGAACTTGCACAAGATCCCACACTGCACATCTGGATGTCCTATGGTACATATATATGAATAGGCTCTGACCTCCTCTCGCCACTGCTTCCTCCCATCCCCTCAGCCTCCCATTGGTACTCCTCGGAGGTCGGATTCAGCCATCTCAGTGCGTTCTCTCCACTCCGAGTCCAACATGTCTCTGCGCTCCACGTTCTCTCTGCACGAGGAGGAGGAGGACACGGTATGACACTTGGAACATATTAAAACACAGTGACATGATAGTTTTGGAAGTGAAACCACGCCACAGGCTGAGAAAACGAACAAATTAGTGTTTCTGTTTTTGTGCAGGAGCCCCAGGTGTTTGCTGAACAGCCGTCAGTAAAACTGTGCTGCCAGCTGTGCTGTAATGTCTTCAAGGACCCCGTCATCACCACATGTGGGGTGAGTTTACTTCTGTCCTTTCCTCTATCGGCCGGTCTTCCTCATTATCTTTGCCCGCTTGCTGATTTTTTTTTCTCTTGTTTTAAACGTAGCACACCTGTAAAAAATCTTTTGAAAGTTTTAAAATGAACAGTTTGTCAGTTGAGATTTGCATCACAATTCATACAAATGTGACCTTTTCCTCGGAAGGCTGTATTTGATGATGCACCAAGCAAATTATAATTGACAGTCTGCTAACCCCCCCCCCCCCCCAGAACAGCAATTGTCTAATCATAGCTTTGCAATTGTAACAAGGCGCTGCACCTGGCTGTAGAAAGAGGAAAACTCCACCAAATGTATGAGGTGTTTGGTTGGTGGTTTCTATTTTCACCCTCTCCAAAACCAAAAACCTGAGCCACAATTGTTAGCATGTCCGGCTAACTTGCTCACTTTCTACAATGTTTTGTGGGGTTACAGGTTACATTACGTATGCACTGCGTAGTATTTATCAGAGTGAGGCTAACGTTAGCAGCTCTGTCTCTTTCTAATGGAAATGGGATGGTTTACACGCCAGCAACTCCTGCAAAATTTGTTGTTCGAGATAGCAGAACATCCACCAAACACAGTCACACGCATAGTCCTCATCCTAAAAGCCTTGTCTCTTGCAATGTTAAACATGAAACATATTCTTTAAGAATACGAACATTAAAGCAGAATAATTCAAAGTTAGAAGTAAATAGACAGATTTTCATATATATAAAAAAAAATACTTATAATACTTACTACCTCTACACTGCAACACGACAAAAGTATGTTTCTGTGTTTTCATGTCTTGGATGCCTGAGATGTAGCTTAACGATGTAGCTTTAGCCTCACTCTACAATATCATGTATCCATCCGGCGCATGTTCAGGTTTTACAAGATTCTTGTTTTAAAATGAGCCAGCCGGAGACAGCATCTTCAATCAACTCAGGAAGCTAATATTAGCTTAATTAGCTAGCTAACAGCTGATAAAATCTGCCAGTGACAGCTGTCATTTCAGGAAATCAACAGTTGCTGGCTAGAAATGAGAAGCATGCTACACTATGTGTGTCTGAATCAGAGACCCATTCATCTGCCACGCCTGTCATTCTAAACCCTACATTTGCCCCATGAGAACGGCATGGTGGCTCAGTGCACAGCAAGAAGGTCCTGGGTTCAATCCTAGTTGGCGGCTCAGGGACTTTCTGTGTGGAGTTTGTATGTTCTCCTCATGCTCATCAGGGGGTTTCCTCCACTTGTCATGGAAAAAAACATGCAAGAAGAAGGGATTTGTTCGCCCTGTCCTTGACCACTTGGAATTGGTCTCCGATCGCTGCATGGATGGCTGATCACTGCTCCAGCTGTCCCTGGGGGATGGACGACTAGATGGGATTTAATGCAGAGGAGTAATTTCATTGTGGAACGCAATCTGCATGTGTGTTTGAGTGTATCTCCTCCCTACACATGTGTCGTGCAATTCACGTATGAATAATAAAAGATCTCAAGGGTTCTGATGATGATGATTAATATTAGAACAGAAAACTACCGTAACCTAGGAAGGCAGGGCTTAGTGAGTCAGTTGTGTTAAAACGTTGTTATAATGAGAACAAGAAAACACATGGACATAATTTAATTATACCTGTTTTTTTCATTCCTCAGCACACCTTCTGCAGACGATGTGCCTTGACTTCAGGTGAGACTTAAAATGTGTTGGTGAGAGTAATAGACTTACATCATGACGGACCTTTTTTATTGGTCAAACACAGGCGGCACTAAAAACATTAATAATGGCTATACTATAACTTCCAATAACTTGAGGTCATGTTTGTTCTCCTCACAGACAAGTGCCCAGTGGAAGCGGCTAAGCTAACGGTTGTGGTGAACAACATCGCGGTTGCCGAGCAGATTGGAGAGCTGTTCATTCACTGTAAATACGGCTGCCGGGCCACAGCCAGTGGTGCAGGCGCGGCCGCAGCCCCCACCTCCACAGTGGCCGGTAAACCTGGAGCATACGAGGTGGACCCGCTGGGATGCCCGTTCACCATCAAACTGTCCACACGCAAGTAAGGACTGCAGATGGGGACTTTATAGAATGTTGTATGTCCACCGCTTCCCTGAAATGGAACATGACCTACTGTGAAGCCGCAGCACACTGCTGAACTATTCCTGACTTATTCTTCCTTATTCCTCCCCTCACCCCACCTCGCTGTACCTGTGCAGAGAACATGAGGTCGGTTGTGATTACAGGCCAGTCCGCTGCCCCAACAACCCCTCCTGTCCCCCGCTGCTCACCATGAACCTGGAAGCTCACCTTAAAGAATGTGAGCACATCAAATGTCCACACTCCAAATATGGGTAAGTCCTAAAAAGCACAGTAATGCATGTGTGCACACACATTTACAATTATTTAACTTTACCTTTCCCCACTTCTTATACCATACATGTGAAATAATAGAACATTTGCAATCCCTCTTTTTGTTTGTCACTGTTTTACAGTACTATTTTATTTATCTACCGTGTCTCTTAAAACCAGTCACTTTCTTTCATTCATATGCAACACACTCCTCTACCTCCCACTAATCTGCCTCTCCTCTCCTCCCCGACAGCTGCACGTTCATTGGTAACCAGGACACGTATGAAACACACCTGGAGATGTGTAAATTTGAGGGTCTGAAGGAGTTTCTGCAGCAGACTGACGACAGGTGAGCAGACATACTAAAACTATACACAAGTGGAGCTATTGATTGTAACAGAGAGAAGTTTGTTAGATTGGTTGGCTTCTGTCTGTTTACCAGGGTTGATGAACTACATAAACTAGCTAAAACGCTTCCTTAAATGTAATAAACTCATCATTGTCTCCATCTCTGACCTTTGACCCTGTTTAGGTTCCATGAGATGCAGCTGACTCTGGCTCAGAAAGACCAAGACATTGCTTTCCTGCGCTCTATGTTGGGCAAACTATCTGAGAAGTTAGATCAGTTAGAGAAGAACCTGGAGCTCAAATTTGGTAAGAATACATTCAAGTTAAAGGGCTACTCCAGGAATTTAGTATTTCACTTGAAGTTGCTTTTTTTAACTACATTTCTTTTAAATTCTCAAACCCAAGCTGAGATAACCCTGATGAAATCTCTGTGACATCAGGGTTATTTCTGAAACTTTAGAAAGCTCCTCCAGAGCCACAGGAGATTTTTTTTTTCTACAGACTGAGCAGTACTCCTTGAGAGAACTGAAATTCAGATTTAACACTAGAATAATGTATTTTGTAACCACCCTTTTAAGGAGAGTTTACCACAACATGGCCTGTGATTGTTAGGAAATCTTGACTGGAGAACATTTTATGTCCAGCACAGCATCACTACTGTGTTTTCTTCCCTTTTTCTCACTTATTGTGCCTGTGTGTATTTCAGATGTGTTGGATGAGAACCAGAGTAAACTGAGCGAGGACCTGATGGAATTCCGTAGAGATGCCTCCATGCTTAACGTAAGTGTGTGTGACAGAGACAAGTGTGTGTGTGTGTGTGTGTGTGAGAGAGTGTGAGAATAACCGTTTGAATTGGGTAGCCAGAATAAAAGGATTGAAGTCGGTGTGTTAGTGCAGCTGTCACTTAATATTCATTGGGACACTATTCCCCCCCCTCGATCTATTTTCTGTGTCTCTGCAGGATGAGTTGTCCCACATCAACGCCAGGCTCAACATGGGAATCCTGGGCTGTAAGTATCTGTCTTTCTTTTTTAAATCCTCTTCAGCGTTCTTCACCTCTATCAGTGAAGTTTCGAATGATTGAATCATTAAAGTTCTGTTGATTTGAAATGCAAAAATCTGTCTCTGACTGCCTTCTCTGGCCTCTCCTTCCTCCTCTCCCTCACCCCTACTCACATTCTTTCACCAACTTCCGTCTGTCTCCTCCTTCCTCTTTTTCTCATCTACCTCTCTGTCCTCTTTTTAATCCCCCTATTTCAGATTAAATTATGATCTCCTGTTTAGTTTCCAAAGAAAAATACATATCCAGTTTTACCCGTCTCTGTGCCTGTGTGTAGCATACGATCCCCAGCAGATCTTCAAGTGTAAGGGGACATTTGTTGGCCACCAGGGTCCCGTTTGGTGTCTGTGTGTCTACTCCACTGGAGACCTGCTGTTCTCCGGATCATCAGATAAGACTATCAAGGTAACAACAGACATTAGCACTGCCTAAAAAAAAAAGAAAAACAACCTCCCAGTTTATTTTTTACATTTTGACACTGTAGAAGAGGAACTTCAAATTCATGGCTGCATAAGTCAAACTTTTTCTCCCGAGTACCTGTTGCAACATGCCCACACCAACCTTATGGTCTTTTTTTATTTTTATTTTTATAAAGCTGTGCTATTTTTGGCTTGAACACAGCCTTTACCCACCTACTTCCAGAGAGATTCTGATAACTTCCACCCACAACCTTGTTTTATAATGGATATCTGAAACTGTAGATTTGTTTTAATGCTAATACAGTTTGTTAGAAGACACCTTCAGGGGACATGAACTAAGAAAAGCCTTAAAAATTGCTTCAGATTGAGGCCCGAAGAGGCACACAAACACAAATATGCATGGTGATTTCTACAAATGAACATTTGCACTTTACAAGTATGTCAGTCCATCTCCTCTCTTCCCTTCAGGTATGGGACACCTGCACAACCTACAAGTGTCAGAAAACCCTCGAGGGTCACGATGGCATCGTACTGGCACTGTGTATCCAGGGGTAATAAAATCCACACATGCACATAAACAACACACGCTGTGATCATAAAATACATGTAAACCGGGAATGACTCCAAAAGCATGATTCAGTGAGATCTTTTTTTTTTTGTCTCCATAGAAACAAGCTTTACAGTGGCTCTGCAGACTGCACCATCATCGTATGTAACATTCACTTCCCTGCTTGATGTTTTTAAGGGCAAACTTGCAGAGTTTGATTTGTTTGCATGTGCTATAGAAGTTGTGTTTCTGTCTTGCCTCTGTGCATCTTGCGTAGGTTTGGGACATCCAGACCCTGCAGAAAGTCAATACTATCCGCGCCCATGACAACCCTGTATGTACACTGGTCTCCTCCCACAACATGCTGTTCAGCGGCTCCCTCAAGGCCATTAAGGTACAGTTATGAACATGATGTATCATCCAATAAGTTGTGTCATTTGCTCTTTTTAAAAACATTTTGGACAGTGTGTTTGGGAGAAAGATGGAAGCACATCAAAATCTCAGTATTAGATAAAGAAAGAAATTGACAGATTCTGGCTTTATTATCTATTACTTATTAGATGGTAGACAGAAAACCGGATATCATTTTAGTGGACAACCGACCGGAAAATTCTGTTAGGCCGGCAGAGAATACCGGCAACTTTGCTGTCCAAAGTTAAAATATTTAAACCTATTGCTGTCCTCCAAGACAGAATTTACAACCGGATGTTACGTAGCTTTTCTTTTACACCAAGTCTTTTAATAGTTTTGCACGGAGAAATTACACAACATCAAGATTCAGATTTATGTACATGCGTAAATAAATATTTGTGTTTGGCTGGTCCAACAATGGAAAACTGATGGATTCACAGTTAGTTTTGGTATGTATATGTGCACATCATCAGTATAGTAAGAAGTATATGATGAGTTCTGTAAGAAATAAGAATGAAACCATGCCAAAGCCCTGGGATCAAGCAATAAAACTATAGAGGATTGGTCAATAGCAACCAAAATATAATTTGTCCTCTTGGCTAAAGTGGTTTCATTGGAATGGAACAAAATAGATAAGTGATGAGTTGATTGGCCATAACATAGCTTTTTCAAGCTGTTTGATGTGTGTTTTAGAAAGAGATAAATTGGTCTTTAATGGTTAGGGTCAAGATTTGATGTCTTTAGTAGTGGTTTAATAATTGCTGACTTCCCTGCCGAGATCTGTAATAACGAAGAGTGTAAAAATGTGGCTCAGTGAGGAGAGGCAGACAGTAAGGAGCAACGGCTGTAGCCTTGTTTTTGTTGCCATGGTTACAAGCGAGCGAGAGTAGGGAGAAGGGGATGATTGTGGTGTTGAGTGTGTGAGTAAGATGTCAGCCTTTTTACACAGGGACTTTCCTTTCTTACCCAACTCAACTCGGCCTCCCCCTTTCTCCCCATTGCAGCTCAGTGACATCATGCACTTTACTGTGTCACCACAGTGTATTTTCTCCAGCTTGGCTCAGTACATACTTGGTACAGTGTGGGTGTTCATCTACTATATACAAATTACAAAGTATTTTGTTTTTGTCTCTATGAACTGCAGCTGTCATTTCTTCAATTAACTATTTTTATCAAGTCTAGTCCCTTGTCACTTGTGTAAGTTTCTTTCAGTTTCAATTTTCATCATCTCCATAAACTGTGTGTGTCTGTCTGTCTGTCTGTCTGTCTGTGTAGGTGTGGGACATCGTGGGTACAGAGCTGAAGCTGAAAAAGGAGCTGACTGGTCTGAATCACTGGGTTAGAGCACTAGTGGCCTCCCAGAACCACCTGTACAGCGGCTCTTATCAGACCATCAAGGTAGGTTGAGTGGCGGGGAGATATTAGTAGTCAACACACACACACACACACACAGTTCAAATTTATGTTTTGATTGTTCAATCAGAGCTTAGCTTCAAATGTTAGCATGTCTATAGTACTGATCTAGAGTTATTATCAAAGGCAAGCAGCATGTCACCAGCTTACTACATTGTGAGGGGTTACAGGTTACATCAGAGAATACCTGTTCAACTGAAACATAACATATTACAATAATAATAACATTTCAGTTACATTTTATTTATGATACTGTACTGTAATACTAGGACTAACTAGCTCTACGCTGCAAGAAAACAACAGTGCTGCGTCTTTATTTCCATGTCTTCTACATGGATCATCAGCCGGTGAAGATGTTTATTTTTTACCTGGGACATGCAGCTTTAGTCTCCATATTTTGCCTATCAAGGTCATATTTAAGTTTAGTTGTAAACATTAAAATGGAGCCCAATTGAGTACCATTAAAAAATAACTCTTGCTTGCACTCAGATGCAGTTATTCAAGTTTTCGTTTTGTCACGAGGTGCAGCAGAATGAAGATTTGAAAGTGTTGTTTTTGGCGAGTTCTACAGATTCAGCTGCCAGTGACAGATTTGAGTGGGATTTGGAAGGTGGCTGTTGTTAATTTTGGAGTTGGAGGTTAAAAATAAAAAGCAGGATGAGGGAAGAAAGAGTTTATACTGTTGGAACACTTTGACGAGTCCTCTTGGTTGATAAATAAGTTTAAATACTACGTACAACCAGGTGAAGCCCTTCATGTGTTGTTTAACTGTCACCCCTGAGCACAATCTGGGTGGTAATTAGTTGGAGGGGGGGAGAGATGGGGAGAGAGAGAGAGAGAGGGGGGGGGGGGGGAGAGGGAGATAGGGAGATGGTCACTAATGAACACCTCAGGGACGCTGTAGAGAGATGAAGAGGACAGAAAAGAAAGCAGACAGAGGGACTGCTTGTGGGAACGGGGGACGTGTGGAAGAATGAGGAACGAGAGATAAAAGAATGGACAAAGTAGACTGTGCTGGTGTTTTTATGGTGCTTATAAGCAGAGATCGTCTCAAGCCAGCACTTAGCCACAGACGTCGCTTAGAAAATGTTTTGCTGCGCAAATTGCCTTACAAGCGTTGCCGATATTCAGTGAAAAACATCCCTTTCAACATTTTGCCAATTAAATCACTTTGACACAGAGGAAGTTCCAAGTTTTAACATAACCTTTTTGTTTTCTTTTCTAAAATGCAAGAAATCTTCTTTCGGTTTGTATTTTGAATGTTGGTCTCAGCTTGCTTGTAAACCTTGGCTACCAGTGTGTACTGTACATAAAGAATACGTGGCACTATTTAATAGTCGTCCTTTTAATTAATCAGACTGTCGGGGGTTATCTGTTGGCATTTTAGCTTTAATTGGACAGTGTAAAACTAGAGAGACAGGAAGGATGGAACAGACATTTTAATGAGACCAGTGGGGTCTTGCTGTAGAGAAACAAAACCAAAATAAACAGAAAATGCAGTCGTCCTCCAAAACATTCTTTTTACCTGTGTTTTCTGCTCAGTGTTTGTGTGCAGTGGCTGAATTGATTATCGATTTAATCTCAATCAAAATACATACGTGACTTGAGTTAAGACAGTATTATACTTTCCGTGTCCGCGGCCGTCCGCTAGTGTGCGCACTACGTCATTTGCGTCCTCAGAGCCGCACAGGAAAACACACCGTACACCACACTTTCTAGCTGCTAAAGGAAATCTTTCTACATGAACAATGGATCAAACAGCTGTTCAATGTGACGCAGAGTCTTGATTCACTCTCGCCGCTCTCAAACAACAGTTCTACTTAGCTTTTAGCAAAGAGCCAGATGCACCAAAACAAGAAGACTACTTGCATTCATCAGATGGCCAGAAACTGCTAATGCTAATGTTTGCTAACATGTTCCCGAAAACCACTTTATACGGTGAGAAGGGATCAGTGTTGTGCTTCCAGCGAGAAGTAGTAAGAGTACATTTCCTGGTTACAGCTTTGTCTCTTTGCATGCTTGGAGGTAGAAAACGTTTGGGTTTTGTTGACATTTAATAGTGTGATTAATCCAAATCAAATGGATTCATCCCTCCATCTCTCCTCTGCATCCTGTGACCTGTTTTCACTGAATTTCATTGTGATTTGCCAGCCAGACCAACCGGTTAAACTAGTGATCGCTCCACTGTGTGTTGCCATGGAGAAAACTGATAGCTGTTGAGCAGCTCACTTTTTCCACAGCTGATAAAGTGTGTGTGTGTGAGTGTGTGTGTTTCCCCTCCCACATGTCACTCCCTCTTTCTGTCAGATTTGGGACATCCGATCTCTAGAGTGTGTCCACGTCCTGCAGACCAGCGGGGGCAGCGTCTACTCCATCGCCGTCACCAACCACCACATCGTCTGTGGCACCTATGAAAACCTCATCCACGTGAGGAAGACACACACACACACACACACACACACACACACACACAGCTGGGTACACTTTCCTAGTTATTGATTTCCATTTGACTTTTCTTCATTCCTGTCTCATGAGCAAAACTGGAATGTGTCTCACCCTGTTGCGCAGGCCGTGAGGTATTTTGTGGCTCAACTTGCGCTTTGCTGTTGCCCCCCCCCTTAGCATTCTTATTATATTCACGTCCCGTGTATCCGCTACAAAGGCCTGGTTAAATGCACTTGAGACACATTACCACCAGACTAAGATCCGATGTGGACCAGAATGCACCAGACCAGTTTAATCCAGCGCTCCGCTGTGCTTTCTTGGACACAGACCGAATCCTGCGATGCTGGTGTTTTAATGATGACGACGGTGATGATGAAGGTGTTTGTGTCTCCTCTCCAGGTGTGGGACATTGAGTCTAAAGAGCAGGTGCGGACCCTGACAGGTCACGTGGGAACAGTTTACGCTCTTGCTGTCATCTCCACCCCCGACCAGACCAAAGTGTTCAGCGCCTCCTACGACCGCTCACTCAGGGTGAGTGAGTGTGTGAGTGAGTGTGTGAGTGAGTGTGTGTGTATTTACGTTGTGCGTGTGTTCTGCAGGTGTGGAGCATGGACAACATGATCTGTACCCAGACCCTGCTGAGACACCAGGGCAGCGTGACAGCGCTGGCCGTCTCCAGAGGACGCCTCTTCTCCGGAGCTGTGGACAGCACCGTAAAGGTAGATCAGCTCTCCGTCAGCTGCTCCACCTGCTGTATCTGTCTCTCTGTCTTTTCTACTTCATCCATCCAGCATCCTTTATCTCAGCCACACATTCTACATGTTAATGTGTGTCAGACGTACTTACGTTATGTTACGTACTTACAGCACGCCTTTACTTTATCATTAAATCTAACTCCATTTTATGATGCACTGGTAACTGTATGGGTCTCTCTCTCTCTCTCTCTCTCTCTCTCTCTCT